>JAUTDX010006730.1:0-22026 GCA_030844895.1 Ambrosia x helenae | reverse complement strand
TGCATACGGTGAATTTCTGTATATATAACAGCGAAATGCACATGTGCATCAGGGATGACTCATATGACGTCACACAGCCATTTTTTTTAATTTTTTTAATTTTTTTAATTTTTTTTTTATTTTGTTTTTCGAATTAATAATGCAAAATAATCATTTTGGTGCTTTTACTTTTTTATTTTTTTTATTTATTTAGGTTATATAATTTTTTTTATTTTTTTTTATTTTTTGATGGGGGGGTTTTTGTAGGCACCCTTCATATTTACAAAAATGCCACCTGTTCACACTGGTTCTTTGGTTCTCTCCCTAAATGGTGGTTCTCAAATGATCCAAATCCTATATATATATATATATATATATATTTTGCATGTTAGTACTCTAAAATACAACTTACAAAAAATCACACAAAAGATGTAATGTAATTATGTCTAAACTTCAAAAGGAGGCTAATTTTAACTTTTAACTTTCGAGTTTTGATAAAAAGTTACGCTACCAACTATAGTTATGACAAACTACCTCTTGAAATAAAACGTATAAAAATAATTGGGTTATAATCCCGTTAGGTCTCTTAAAACCAAACATGTTTAGCCATATGTGTTCTCGGTTAAACCTACACTTGTTTAAGCAACAACCCAAACTCACAAAATTCATGTTATGTTCGAGAAAAAAAAGTTTGTCAGGAAAAGGAGAGGGAGAGTTGCACATTTTGTTTCAGGTTCGGTTTGGGTCAACATTGGTAAAACGGTTCTTGGTGAATCCAGTTTGGGTTTGGAACCGTTTTTTAAAGTGGAAAGGGAACAACTTGAGCCTTCTCATGCAATGGAATGGCTTAAGATAGCTTGTGATATTTGCAAATTAAGGAGATTAAATTTGTAGTATAAACCTGCAATTAGCAACAAGTCGTTACTTTGGGTACAACACTACTTTCTTGTTGAATATATGTCTTCAAGTTATATTTAGCTGAGATGAAGAACCATCAGGATGATATTTACATTTTTAACATCAAAGCTATTTTATAATGTTTAGTTTGTATTTGAAATTCATGATTTGTCTATGTTAATACTATTATTGAATGTTGTAGCTCTAGACTTGGTCGTATCTCTGTCTTGTTTTTTAAAACAAATATGAAAATAGTTGAAAAGTATTCATATAAGTGTAACCATGCTCACTTTTGCATATTCGTCACTTTTTTGCATGTGAAGTTGGGTCTATTTCAATTGTTGATTACAAGGATTCATTGTTGGATGTATGCTCTAGAAGGTATACTAATTTGCGAGAGTTAATAAAATGATACTAGAATGTATAATTTACGAGGAGTCAATCTGATGATGGCGACTAGGTATAGAAGAATTGATCATTTGAGATACTAAGTATAGATGGTCAATCGAAGACGAGTACGGATTGATCATGCTCCATTTGATCCACGTATGTTGCGCAGACTGTGACACTTTATTTTTCAACCAGATTGTTGTCACGTGGCAGCATGCACTATTCATGCGCATTGTAAACTAATATTATGTAATTTTCAACCAAATTGATGTCACGTGGCAGCATGCACTATTCATGAGCATTGAAAAACTAATATTATATTATGTAATATATTTAATTACAAAGTTGAGATTATTTGTTGAGAGTTTTGATTTATGAACGTTGCAGAACGCCAAATTAGCACATTGATTTTAAAAATAAATTAGTTGAAACTTGCGGCGCAACATTCAATATGCAAACATAAGCACCCGCGGTAATGTGCGGGCATTCCTATTAGTGTGTGTATTATATATAAATATATGTATGTGTGTGTGTGTTTTAGTTATTTATTAAATGACGACTAGATATAATATAATGTGCATGTCTATTTATATCTTGGATGGGAAGTGAATGATACGTGTATATGTATGTACGTAAATGTGATTATGTGTGTGTGTTTTATATGATAGTATTTTTCGATGAGTGAGTTTGGTGATAGTAAAATAATATTCCTCCCGTCCCATTTTAAATGTCCATTTTCTACTTTTTGGTGTCCTAAATTAAATGTCAATTTCTAAGCATTTTCAGTTTTGGCTATAAAAGTGAAAAGACAATCAAAGATTTAAAATGATAACTTGATGATATTACTTAGGAATGTCAATGATGTGTTCTTCCTCGAGTGGTGGGAGCTATTAGTCTCGTGATGGAAATATAATAAGAGGTTTATTGATGTGTGTAATAGCCGTTCTATAAAAAGGGTAGATATGTACACAAAATTTACAATTTGAGTGAGACATCTAGTGGTAAGTTAGTGTATCTATATCTATAATTATATATAAAAGAATTGAAGTTTGCTGACGTGGTATTTAATGATGGCCTCAACCGTTTTTTGATTGTGCCACGTAGTTTAATGAGATGCAAGAATTTGTTTTTTTTTTATTTTTCGTTTTATTATATTAAATCTTTTTTTAAAACCCTAATCCTTCTTCTCTCCATTTTTTATGTCTTTCATCTTTCTCTTCTCTCTACTTCCTCCCCCCCATCACAAACCCTAAAACAAAACTTTCACCTCACCTCTCTCTCCCACTCCTCTCCGGTCGCCGCCACCTCTACCACCACTCTCCGCCGCCGCTCGTCCTCCTCCTCTTCCTCTTTTTTATGTAGCAGCCTAGATATTCTGCAAGGTTGATCAGGTCCTTTTCAGATTATTATTATTATTATTATTTACTAGATTTAGGCACCGATAGTATAAATAATGTCTTCATATTTTTTTGGGCCCTAATATCCACTATGTACCTACAATCTCAATCGGCCGCATCTCTGTTTCTTCCATTACGACAATGGGGTATCATCCTCACTTTTTCCTTTCCTTTTATTTGATTAATAGTGTTGTGTTTCTTTTGCTTTCTTTATTGTTTTTTATCATGTGCCTGTAAGAATTAACATCAATCTAAATTGCAAACATATTTGATGTTGATTAATAGTTTTGTGTTTCTTTTGTTTTTTTCTGCAAGTTGTCACTATAAGCAATTTTGTCCGATGTTTATTCCTATGTATAATTTTGTTCTTTATTTAGGTTAGGTATTGAATATTATATTAGAGTTATGTATTTTTTTAGCCTTTATGACATGTATTAATTTTAGAGTTATACATTGTTTTAGGTTATGTATTGAATATTGATATTAGAGTTATGCATTTCTTAGCATTTATGATAGGTGTTAATATTAGAGTTATACATTCTTTTAGGTTAGCTATCAATATTAGTATTCCGAGACTTGGTACATAGATGTGATAAGTTTTTTAATGGTTACAACTTCCAACTTAAGTGATTGTTTAGTTGATTTAGGTTAGGAATTATAGTAGTCATTAGCATGTGAGAGATTAGAGAGATGTGATGAGTTTTTTACTCAAATGAGAGACTAAAGAGATATGATGAGTTTTTGAATAGTTGCAGCTTACATAAGTGATTATTTAGATGATTACTTATTTGGTTTTAGGTTAGGGAATATGAGTTATTACCGATTAGAATACTATGGACATGCAATGATTGAGAGATTTTGTGGTTAGTTAACTTGAGCCATTTGCATTAGGTTATCATGTCAAATTAGATTTTTCAACCCCGAGACCTTCCCAGAGTAATCAGCTAGTTCTACAATGAAAAACTTGAGAGTTTAAATTTTGCAGAGTTATGGAGTGGTGGATTTATACTAGAAAGTATTAGAATGGTTATTAAAGCACACATATTTAATGTTTTAAAAAAAATTCTCATTTGAAAAAAAAAAACTCAAAAACAATCTAGATTTCTCGTATTTAGGGTGCTAGGTGTGTTCAGAATTTGATTCGGATTCGAAAAAATCAAAATTCGATTTAGTTCGATCCGATTATCAAGAATTTGATTCGATTATCAAGAATTCGAATTCGATTCAATTCAAATTCAAAATTAGTAAATTGAATATATAATATTTAAATATATACGAATCGAATAAATTGAATCTTAATTGAATAAGAAACGAATACGATTTCAAGTAAAAACATTAAAAATCTGATAAATTCGATTTGAGTAATTCGAAATTCGTTAATCGATTTGTTTAATACACCTAGCTATAACAATCACAAACATATATTGTAATGTGATAATTTTATTAAAAGAAAAGTAAAATATGAAAAAGCAGGAAAGAAAAGAATGATTTTGTTTGTGATTAAATGTGAAAAGGACAAAAAAAAGAGCGACACCACTATTAACAAGTATGAAAGGAATATTGCATAGTGGATCTTCTTGTTTGTGATTTAAATACGTCGAAGCCAACTATACAACGTCTTTATCAATTATAAACTCTACTAGATTTATACCCGGAAACATCCCGGGGTTGAAAATCTAATATGACATATTAATTTTACATATGAAATAGAATTATGCGCTTTACAGTTACATGCATGAAAGCTTTGGGTAGCAGCTAACCTAAAACAATTAAAAATTATCTCCAATGTTAACGCCTAACCTTAAACAATGTATAACTCTAATATTAATATCTAACCTAAAAACAATGTATAACTCCAATGTTAACTCATGTTGAAAATAGAATTCATATTTACTGATTTGAACATAATTAGTGACTTGCCTATACATGATTAATGATTTACCTGAACACTTTGTGTTTTTTTCCTGTTTGAACAAAACCCAACAAAAAAAGTCGTTTTTTTCTCGTTTTTTATATAGCACTATGGTACTCGTTGGAAAGATAATAAAACGCTCGTTAATTTGGTGTAATTTTTTTCTTTAAAAAATCTCGTAAAAAATACTCGTTTTTTTCTCCGTTTTTTATATAGCACTATGGTACTCGTTGGAAAGATAATAAAACGTTCGTTAATTTGGAGTATTTTTTTTCTTTAAAAAATTCTCATATATGAAAGATATTAACGTTTAAAAATTATAGGAGGAACATAAGAGAGAAAAATTAATTTTGTTTTTAAATTATTTTTTTCCTAAAATATCTCAATGCCACATGGGATGACACATGGCACATTCAAAGAGGAGAATGCCTCTTTGAGTGCCATATCATCAAAATGGCTTTGGTTTATTATATGTATATAGATAGATTAACTTGTCATGCGTCGTGACATTTTAAAACGTTCCTTATAGAAAATGAATACGAGAAATTTTAAAATTTTATAGGAATCAAACATACTTTAATCATTTGTATTTATTATGATATCGGTATTGTGACGACACTCACTCAGTATTACAACCTTATAAAAAAACTAAAATAATATAGTCGTTATATGCTCAAAAGAATATCGCTACATGTCTTACATCGATAAAAAATAAAACTAACGTTTTTTTTATAATACAAGTACATGAATTTATTGTTGTTGCTCAAAAGAAAATATATCGGTGTACATTGGTGAAGCGGAAAGTACACGTGGTTCGTTCTTCCGCATAGCCTTGGAAATTATATGGACTGGCCTAGGGCTGCAAATTAATCGGACTTTATTCGTGTCCGTCTATTAAGAAAATAGTGTTCATGAACACCTAGCGTTCTGTTCGTGTTCGTTTATTAAGGAAATGAACATGTTTAGGTTCTTTTGTGTTTGTTTGTTAATTTAAGTTAGCAGACAAAAGTGAGCACAAAACAAACACAATTAATAGCATATCTGTAAATACACAATATCTCATTCGGCAAACCAGCAACGTATATATTCCCCGTCTAATTTTAATTCGTGCACTAATAAAAATATAATTGTTGGTAATGGTATGTCGATCCCTGTTTTGGCTCAAGGCAACCAGACCCTACCACCCCCGTTTCCACCTTTAAAACTCAATAATGTTCTATATGCTCCTAATATTATTAAAAACCTGATCTCAGTCAGACGCCTCACGACTGATAATTTGGTTTCTATTGAGTTTGACCCTTTTGGTTTTCTTGTGAAGGATCTCAAAACTCGGGCTCCTATCCTTAGATGCAATAGCACTGGCGATCTTTACCCCTCACGCAACCTCTTCCGCTCACTCAACACCAACCAACGGCCCTCACCACCATTACTCAAGATCGCTGGCATCAAAGACTAGGGCATCCTGGGAACAATTTACTGCAATCTTTAAAATTGTCGTCTTTTATTGATTATGGCAAATGTAATAAAACTTTATGTCAATCTTGCATTTTTGGTAAAAGTGTACGATTACCGTTTTATGATTCCGTTAATGTTACTCATTTGCCATTTGATATTTTACACGGTGATCTTTGGACCTCCCCTATACTTAGTACGGGGGGTCACAAATATTATATATTGTTTCTAGACGACTTTACCAATTTCCTATGGACCTTCCCCCTAGCCAATAAATCCCAAGTTTTCACCACCTTCACCCAACTTCACCACCTCATCCGCACACAATGTGAGCGGACAATCAAACAATTACAATGTGACAATGGTAGAGAATATGCCAATAATAATTTCTATAACTTTTGTCACTCAAATGGTATGCAATTCCGTTTTTCGTGCCCTTACACATCGTCACAAAACGGAAAGCCGAACGTAAAATCCGTACCATAAATAACATGATCCGTACCCTCTTAGCCCAAGCATCCTACCGCCATCATTTTGGCACCATGCCTTGAAACCGCCACCTATCTTCTTAACATCCTTCCCAATAAAACCTCCAACTTTCGGTCACCCACCTCTATCCTATACGGAGTCATTCCGAATATGAACACCTTCGTGTGTTTGGATGTCTCTGTTATCCCTTACCCCTTCTACTACCATACACAAACTAAACTACCGGTCCAACCCGTGTGTCTTCCTTGGTTACCCATCTAACCATCGGGGATACAAATGCCTTGACCTCACTACCCACCAACTTATCATCTCCCGACACGTACACTTTGAGGAAACTATCTTTCCTTACGCCATCCAATCTCCCACCTCATCTCCTTCCTATGACTTCCCCAATCCCACAATAAACCCACTTGTTTGGGATCACCTTTCCAAACAACCGCCTATCCCCACTTCTCCTTCTGGGCCAGCTGCCTCCACGGCTCCATCTGCACCCCACTCCACTCCAATACCATCCAACACAATCGGCCACAAAACCCTCCCTACACCACTCCTTCTGGCCCATCCCCCACTACTTCTGGCCCAACCACCATTCACCCTCTACCGCCCCTAGCCCAATACTAGACCAGTCCACATCGCCCATCCCACCTCTTCAGCCCGCTGGCCCACCTCCACCTCAACCCAATACCAACCCTCCTCCCGTCGCTGGCACTTCGTCCAGCCCTCCTCCTCCAACCGACCCCACCGTCACATCCCCTGCCACCTCCCACAACAATTCTCCAATCCCACCGCCACCAAATCCTCCACCCACACGCACCATACACACCCGCTCCATGAGCGGCATCTCTAAACCCAAACAGCCTTTTAGCCTTCACACTGCCACTATTGCGCCAATTTCCAAAAACCCACAGGTTGCCTTAGCCACTCCAGAGTGGTACAATGCCATGACTAATGAGTTTAGTGCCCTTATTAAAAATAAGACCTGGGAACTTGTACTCGCACATCTGATATGAATATAATACGTTGCATGTGGCTCTTTAAACATAAGTACAGGTCTGATGGCAGTCTCGAGCGCTATAAAGCACGTTTAGTGTGTGATGGTGTAAACAGGAACAAGGGATTTATTGTGGAGAAACTTTTAGTCTGGTTGTGAAACCGGCCACTATCCGACTCGTCCTTTCTCTGGCTCTGGCAAAATCTTGGAAAATTCACCAACTGGATGTCACGAATGCCTTTCTCCACGGTAAACTTACAGGAAACTGTATACATGCATCAACCCATTGGTTTTCGTGATCGTGACTATCCAGATCATGTTTGTCTTCTGAAAAAGTCTCTCTATGGACTCAAGCAGGCCCCTCGTGCCTGGTACCAGCGGTTCACAGACTTTGTGACTTCTCAGGGTTTTCGTCATAGCAAGTCAGACAACTCTCTCTTTGTCTATAAGCATGGACAAGACATCGCGTATCTTCTTATATACGTTGATGACATCATCCTTACCACCTCTACTGACAGCCTTCGTCATCATCTCCTTCACACTCTTGCGGGAGAATTTGCTATGAAGGATCTAGGATCTCTTTCTTATTTTCTGGGCATACATGTCACTCGTTCTGGAGACACGATGTTTTTGTCTCAGCAGGCTTATGCGCGAGATATCATCCATCGGGCAGCAATGGATTCGTGCAAGCCCGCTGCCATCCCTGTGGATACTCAGTCTAAGCTCTCGGCAGATACAGGACCTCTATACGAAGACCCCTCCACATATCGCAGTTTGGCTGGTGCGCTTCAGCACTTGACTTTCACCAGACCCGACATTTCTTATGCGGTTCAGCAGATTTGCATGCATATGCATGCACCACGGTTACACACTGGAATGCGCTCAAACGCATTATTCGCTACATACAGGGCACTTCCGAATTCGGTCTTCTTCTTACACCTGCCCAGTCTTTGTCTCTCGTTGCTTACACTGATGCCGACTGGGCAGGATGCCCTGATACTAGGACGCTCTACTTCTGACTACTGCGTGTATCTTGGTGACAACTTAATCTCCTGGCCTTCCAAGCGTCAATCCACCATTTCTAGGTCCAGTGCTGAAGCTGAGTATCGAGGCGTTGCTAATGTTGTTGCTGAATTATGCTGGATTCGTAATCTCTTACTCGAACTTCATCATCCCATCTCACGGGCCTCCTTAGTATATTGTGATAACATAAGCGCAATCTATCTCTCTGGCAACTCGGTGCAGCATCAGCGTACCAAACACATAGAGCTCGATATCCATTTTGTTCGTGAACAGGTCCAGAAAAGGTTGTGTTCGGTTCTTCACGTCCTGTCACGCCACCAGATTGCAGATATTTTCACTAAAGGACTCCCGCGTGTTCTCTTTGATGATTTTCGGGACCAGTCTCAGCATTCGTCCACCCTTCGCTTCGACTGCGGGGGTGTAATAGCATATCTGTAAATATAGTAATGATTATAGATTGATTGTATTTAGGAAATCTCCCTAAAATAGTGGAGATCTTGTTGTAACATCTCTATATATTATTATGTATCCTCAATCAAGAATTTCAAGGAAATAATAATTCTTACACAAATAAACGTTCATGAACACAAACAAGCGTTCATGAACTGTAAGGTCAGAAAGGATTGACAAGCCTGAATAAACATTTGTCTTATATCCTCTTAGTATTTTGTGAAAATGCTGAAGAAGAAGAAAACATGTGAAGTTCTGAAGAGTGAAAAACATCAGAAGTTCTGAAGATAAACCAGACAGAATATCTAAAGAACTGCTGAAGACTCATAAGCACTTTACATTAGCACTTTGATTAGAAGATTCTAACCGCCCTTAATCTCAGTAGTTTAGTATTATATTAATTTGTTTAAAGTCTTTGTTCAAGTTTCGATGCTACAGCCTGTTGTAGCTTTATCTAAACAATATCTAGAAGCTTTTGTTACTTGATAAGTATGTAATCTTTCGTCTATAAATAGAGGGGTTACTCCCCACTATTTTAGACACACATATATACATTCACGAATATCTATCAAGAATCATTTGAACTATTTCCTTCAAGTTACTTTATTGTTTATCTATTTCATTACCTTTGAGAATCATGTTGCTTTAACTGCTTTATTTACTACTATTGATTCTCATCATTAACTTCCTAGTTCATTGATTGAGGGGGAGTCTTAACTCCTGTTAAAAGTGATGTTTTAACTTAGAACACTTATTATTCCGCTGTGCAAACTACTTTGATAAATCTAAGTGTTCTTGAATATAAACTACAATAGAGACCACTGATCCAAATTGGTATCAGAGCGTCTGGTTTATTGATCAAATATCAATTTAACAAATTGAGAATCAGACACAGGCTCATATTGATATTCAATAAAGGATAAAAGCTCACTTTTTGTCCATCACTTTAAGAAAAGCTTGACAAATCAAATTTCTCAAAAATAGATCCTCATAATACTGGATCTGCCACTAAACCTGCTATGCTGGTTAGAAATGAGTATAATATTTGGCAAAAAAGGTTGGCACATACTTTATCACAGACCAACACTGGTTGTTGGAGATCTGTTATGTATGGACCCCATAAACCAGTAAAGGTAAATCTTGAAACTAAGGAAGAAATTTCAAAAAGACCAAAAGACTACACTGATGAAGATTTCCTAAAACTTGAGCTTGATGCTAAGGCATTCTCTATGTTGGCAATGGCTCTCCCAAATGATATATACTCTGGACTTTTACATTGTGAAAGTGCCAAAGAACTTTGGGATTGTCTAAAATAATAGTTTGGAGGAATTGAAGAAGTGGTTGCCAACACCAGAGAAATTCTTGCTCAACAATATGAAACATTTACTCACATAAATGGAGAAACTTTGACACAACAATTTGAAAGATTTTCTTCATTAATCTCCGAGTTAAAGTTAAATGGTCAGACCTATACAACTGTATCTATGCTTCATAGATTTTTAAGGTCTTTACCAGAAAAATGGGAAACTTATTCTATAGTCCTTAGATCTGGATAAGATTTTAACTCCCTTACTCTTACAAAATTACATGGTAGATTGTTAACTTTTGAAAGAGAAATAAATCAAAAGAAAAAATTATAAGAATCTGGTAAAACAGCTAATGACTATACTTCAGGTAGCACAACCTTATTAGGACAGGACTCATCATCTTGTTCTAATAATTTTGGATCTTTTGAACACATTAACATAACAGCTAGGATCTCATCAGATGGATCATTCCCAACTTATGATAATGAAGACCTAAGTCAAACTGCTGATAAGATGTGTTTTATCATGGGAGACTTAAAATATTTTAACAGTGATGACTTGGAATAAATGGATATCTTACACCAACTGGCCCTACTAAGCATAAAAACTAATAAATTTATAAAAGGTGAGGAAGGAAATTTCCAGGACTGAACAATAGAACAAAAGTTGGTTTTGACAAATCTAAACTTAGATGTCATAAGTGTCAGAAGTTAGGACACTTTGCTAGAGAGTGTAGAAGCTCTAGCTTTAACCAAACACAGTCTGGAAATCAGTTCAACTCCAGTTATAATAGGAATAATGGAACTCAAGGGAGTGCTCATTTTGTATAGGCACAAGCTCCACAAATCCAATATGTGCCTCAAATACAATATGTTCAAATGCATGCTCAACAACAGGGTCAACATCAAATACCTCCTGTTCCAACTGCTCAACTTCCTCCACAAACTCAACAACCCTCTCAACAAAGTCTTTTTACATCAGGGTATGTTGATTGGAGCAATCTTCCCTTTGACACATCTGAATGCAGTCAAGATGCAGACAATAAAGTCTATGACATCAACTGGGGAGAACCTGATAATGGCAGAAAGAATTTTGCCTTAATGGCTTTTGAAGGAACAACTTCTAAATCTGCATTATCTCTGGTATCAAAACAATCTCTGTTAAAATTATGTTCAAATTCTTGCAAAGAATCTTTTGCTCTTATAAGAGAAACCAATGTGCATCTACATGGCAAAGCAAATGACTCTGAGAGAAAATACACTCAAATAAAATATGATTTAGAAAGAAAACTTGCTGCAAAATCAAAAGAAATTTCTAAATTAACAAATAATGCTATTGAAACCCAAGCACAGATTAAAATCATGATAAAAGACCTAGGAAATGTCAGAAAAGAGCTTGCTGACACCAAGTTGATTGTGAAAATTGGGTTGAGTCATGTAGAGGTTACCAAATGCTGCTTAACAAACAAACTTCATCAAATGTTAAGTTTGGCATAGGGTACAACCATACTGAAACTCCAACTAATTTTACTCCCAAAATGCTGATGATGGGAGTTAAATAGTTCTGAATCAAACTTCTAATGTGAAGGAATGCACATCCTTTCACCAGAACTTTCTAAAAATTGAAAGTCCTACAGAAGTCAAAAATACTGACATTAATTCATCAGTGGTTTCATCTACATCAGGAGTTGAGAACCTGAAAACCACTGATAACCCAACTCAAATCTTTAAAACAGTCAGTAACTTGCCTTCCACATCTCATGATGAATTTAAAAGGAAGGAAAAGGCAAAAGAATGTGAAATTTGTGGTCTGTTTAACCATAAAACAGAATTTTGTAGATATAGAAAAGGAAATCAGCATAACAAGAAAATTTTACAACTGTTGTGGGAAAAACAAATCAAACAAGATTTTGAAGAAACTTTCTATCCTTGTTGGGTCCATATTATTATAGGTTTATGTTTAGTATTAGTTCTCGGATAGTATAGTAGTTCTCAGTTATTAGTTTTCAGTTTATTAGTAGTTTGGGCTTTAGCTAGTGGATTGGGCTGTGGAAGGGCTTAGGCCATGTTGGCCCACTTGGGAAACCTTCCACATATTTAAAGTTATTTTGTGGTTCATTTGTAACTAGCGGTTTTTCATTTTAATCATAGAATTCTCTCTAGTATCAGACGGTAAGTTACACCGTATGCTATTGAAGATATTTCATTAAAATCGTTCATTTGTTCTTGAATCATCTCAATCACTGATTCCGCCTTTGATTGAGATTACTTGATATCGGGTATAGTTTTTGGGATTTGCAATTGGTATCAAAGCCATTGAAGCTTGTTCAAGGCTCGGTTTTGATATCAAGGGATTCAAGAGGGTATTTTTATTGAAAGAATTTTTAATCGGCTTTTATTTGGAGATCAAATTTTGTTGTTTGTCGATTTGTTCGTGGTTTTAAAAAAAAAATGGATTTCGGAAGTTATAAAATTCATATGATCGTCTTCATTTTGTCCTTGTTCAATTGAATTATATATGTTTTAATCGACTTTTATTGGAGATCATTATTCTTTTGTGTCGACTCATTTAAGGATTTGTCATTTTTATTTTGATCTTAAGCCGCGTATTGGTTATTGTGATTTGGTATTTTTTTAAAATCGGTTTACTGATCTTGGTATTAGTGTTTTCATTGTTAGTGGTGAATCAAAGTTTTAATTAAAATTTTGGGTGGTGTTTTGTTCTTATCGAATATGTCTTTAGTAAAAGGAGTTAAGGCATTTAAGAATATTCATCATGTGTTCTTAAGAGGTTCATGAGGATCATTCATATTTTGGATATTCATTATCCTTGGTGAATGTTTTGGTTTTGATCCATAAGTTTGTTTTCGGATCTGGATGAATCCGGTTGAGATTGTTTTGTCAAATTTGAAATGATCACATTGAAAGAGTTTCCATAAGTTTCTCCTAATTTGTGAAAAGTTTGTTATTCAACATAAGATTAAATTTAAAAACTTTTATCTTGTTTTTTTAATAAATAAAAAAAAAATTAAATTTATTTTCGAATTTTTTTTGTTAAATTTTTTTTAAAGGTTTGTGTTATCTTATCAGAAGGTTCTCGATATTATTGTTCTCGATTTTGCAGATTTTGATGGAGTGTGTTCTAGAACTTATCTTGTTCTCGAAGTCTTAGGTTCTCGGATCTAAATACTTATTCTCGAAGTAACTTGGTTCTTGGATTTTATGGTTCTCGGTTCATTTGTGGTGTTCTCGAATTTGATATTTTTTTTTAAAAAAAGGGGGTTCAAGTTCTCGGATTCAGTTCTCGATTTTTATAGTTTTCGAAATAAAGACTGATTCTCGAATTCATTGGTTTTCGGAAATAGATTTTGAGTTCTCGGATTCGCTTATTTGTTGTGTAGTTCTCGGATTAAAGTTGGGGTTCCCAGATTACCTTATTTTCGAATATTAATTGTTCTCAGATTGTGTTCGAAATCATTATAGGTTCTCGGTTTGTTGTGTTCTCGACATTTATCTCCGGATTCAAGTTCTCGGTTCAGTTCTCATACTGTTGTTCTCAGATTTGGTGATCTCGAATTGTAGTTCTCGGATGTCATACAATTTGTTCTTGGTGTAGATTGTTTAATAAACTTGTATTCATGTTCTCAAAAACTCTTGATCAGTTCTCGCAATTTTCTTGAAAACTATTGTTCTCGAAAATTGGTGTTAGTGTGTGTTCTACATTGTGTTCTTGAACTATTTATTGAGTTCTCAGAAAACCAAAATTGTTTTCGAAAAAATTATTGTTCTTCTTGAATTCATTTTCAAAACACAGTATCACTTGTTGGTTTGTTTTGGTGTGAACAGGTTTACAGGAGTTCGTGAAATGGATCAACAAAGTCAACTCGCTGCCAATGCTAAACAAATGGAACTGGACAACGTGATTGGAACTAGCACTCGTGTTCCCAGACTCATGGAAGGGGATTCATTCTCAGAATGGAAATTCAGGTTCATTCAACACGTTAAGGGGAAGGAGCCAAAACTGTGGAGAGCTATTTTGAGAGGTCCAGTTCAGATCACTTATGTGACTGATGAAGCAAAGGGAACTACTGAAGTCAAGCCAGAATCAGCATGGAATGAAGAAGACTATGCAAAAGCTGATGTGGACACACGAGCACTCTCTATTCTGACTCAAGGGTTATCTCTCGAGATTGCCATTGGTTATCGTGATTACACTAATGCCAAAGAACTGTGGGAAGCATTGATTCAAGCCTATGAAGGGAATGATGACATCAAGGAAAGCAGAAAGGACATGCTGCGTCAGAAATTCAACTTGTTCAACTATGTTTTGAATGAAACACTTGAGAATCAGATTGCTAGATTCATAGCATTAAACACTCAGATGAGGGCAAATGACATTTTTCTAGGAAATTCTGAAGTCAACAAGAAATTACTGAATGCTCTCCCAAGAAACTGGGACATGAATGTGGCCTTAATCAAAAGGACCAAAGACTTGAGCAGAATGCCACTACAAGAGTTAATTGCAACCATCAGGTCATGTGAAATGGATGATCAGCAGAGAGCTTTAAATCACTCAAGTAGCTACAGTGTGGCTGGATCAAGTAGCTCCAACACTGCTTTGATATCTCAATCAGGATCTCAGGTTCCAGCTTATCCTCCATCATCAGCTTATCAGAATGCAGGTTCAACCGGTTCAAACACTCAAGCTGCTTCAAGTTCTATTGCTCCCAAACCTCAAGATCAGAAGGTTGTTGTACAAGCTGCTCAAATTTCAAAAGAAACTCAGGAGAACATAGCTTTAATTGCTGGATTCATGAACTGTTATAAAGCATATCAGCATGGAACATTGGTGCCACCTAATGTTATGACATCTGAATTCGAGCAGATTCATCCTGAAGACATAGAAGAGTTGGATATTACATGGCAAATGGCTATGGCAGTGTTCAGAGCCAAAAACTTCATCAAAAGGACTGGAAGAAACAGATGGGACAACATGGATAACAAAAGTGTGGGGTTCAATAAAGGGGAACTGAGATGTTATAATTGCCACAAGCCTGGACATTTTGCTCGCGAGTGTAAGGAGCCTAAAGTGGAAAATGAAAACAGTGAAAGAAGTGTGGCTGTTACTGGGGGACAGAGTTTATCAGCTGCTAGTGCTAATTCAAGCAAAGCATTGGTTGCTCAGCAGGGAGGAGATTTTGATTGGAGTGATCAGATAAGTGCACTGAATATCTCTGAAGTGGTGAACAATGTTGCTATGTTGGCTCAAACTGGAGAAGATGCAAAGATGACAACTAAGGAAGCAATGGAAGCTTGCAATGTAACAACTGATGATCTTCATGCATTCATGGCGTACATCAATCAAAATCCAATTCCAGCTTCACCTGAGGTATTTTCTAATTTATGTTCAAATGCTTGTGCAGAAAAAGCTAGGTATTACATAGATTATAATTCTCAGTTGGTTAGAGAAAATGATGAGCTTAAAGGAAAGATATCATGTTTGAATAGTCGAACCGCGGCTTATAAACTTAGGTTAGAAGCCTTAGAAAAGGATGCAATTCAATATGATAATGACCTAAGCAATAAATCTCTTCTTGTCCTACACCAGAAGAAAGTTATAGATGAACTTAGTGCTGAACTAGAGTCTTTGAAATCAAAATTCGAAAATGCTGATTTTCACTTTAGAAAATTTGATTGTTCTAGTGAGCGCGTTGAGAAAATGATAAGTTCAAAACTTAAGTACAGAGAGAACAAAGGAGCTGGTATAGGTTTTGTAGAAATTGCACCTCCTTACAACCACAATTATACAGGGTTGCCTCTCACAGATGAGGAAATAGAAAATGAGGGAAATATGGTGTATGGAAAAAGAATTGAGGTGGAGCCAGTTAAGTCTGTGCCAATTAAAATCTCTGCACCAGAAGGGAACATGAAACAACCTAAGTATGGTGTCTCACCTAGTAATGTTCCTACTACCAAGTTTGTTCAATCTAAAAGCAATGAAATGACAAGTCATGAAAAGTCTAGAGTTAACAGTGCTGAAAATGTGAGTGAGGATACATCTTCAATTAAATCAAATTCATCAATAGAATCAATTGAATCGATGTTGTTTAAATGTATTGCTAGATCTATTAACTCAAGCAGTTGTTCCAATTCATCTTGTGGGTCAGATACTTCAGATGAATCTGACTCAGAGAACACCATTGAATCACAAATTGTTGGAACAGGCTCAGTAACAGAAGTAAATGTTGATTTTAAATGTGTGAATAATTCTAATGCTTCTTCTTCCTGTGCAGAAGAAATTTTAGTTGAAGATTGGACTGAAGCTGATGAAGACCGTTTTTCTGATGATTTGAATAATATTTCTTTAAAAGACAATTTAAATGTTTTTGCTAAGTCAAACTTGTGTGTGAGCTCTGCTGTTAAGAGTGTTGAACCTTGTGTTTCTGATTGCATGAAAACTTCTTTATTTTCTGTTAAGAAAACTGCTTTATCTCCTAATGCTTGTCCTTATGAGAAAAAGAATTTAGCTGTAAAAATTACAGGTGACAAATACATGCCACCAAAACATGCATATCAAGATGTTTTAGCTAACTCAAACAAAAATTCAAATTCAGAAACCTCAAAATATGGAAAATGTGCTAACTGTTGTAAACATGGAAGTGTTAAAACAGGGAAGAAAACCTACCAACCAGTAGCACAAGGGATGTCAAGCTCACACAGAGCAGCTTGTGTTGACAGACTCCAGGATACCCACTATCTCAAAAGACAAACATGTTACACTTGTGGGATACCTGGACATATAGCAAGAAACTGTGTCCATACAAACAAGGGACAAAATCATCAGAAACATCAGAGAGCTATGCCTCGGAGTTTCACTAATGTTAATTCGGGCACTAAAAGATTTAATAATGCCCAGAATGTAAAATCTAAGGCAAAGCCCTCTGATGGAGACTGGATTCGAGATAAGAAACTTCGAAATGCTTTTCAAATAAATCAACATAAGTTTCAATCAAAATCACAAATTCGACATGATCTTCAGTTAACAAAAAGACAATGTTTGAATTGGAAACCAAAACAAAAGACTGAATCCAAGTCACATTCTTCATCATGCTCAACTATTAATGTTGAAACTGTATTCACTTTTGCTAACAATAAGAAACCCAGTTCTTCTAAGGCCTGGGTTCCTAAATCTAACTGATCCTGCAACATGTGTAGGAACGGCTATGGAGGAATATCATCAGACTTTGGTATGTTGATAGTGGCTGTTCCAGACACATGACAGGAGACTTATCCCAATTGACCAACATAGAGAATTTCGATGGTGGATCTGTCTCCTTTGCAGGAGGAGAGTCGGGTAAGATTACCCAGAAAGGTACTGTTACAAATGGTGCTTTAAGTTTTAAAGATGTTAACTATGTTCCTGAATTACAACATAGTTTACTCAGCGTATCTCAAATTTGTGACAATGGTTTTTCAACTCACTTTACAAATAAAGGTTGTTTTGTTCTAAAGCCGGGTATTGTGATACCTGAAGACTGGATTTTGTTAAAATCTGAACGAAGGGGAAATGCATATGTCATTGATATGAATAAGAAACCATCTGAAGAGTTACTATGTCTTTTCTCTAAAACCACTGAACATGATGCTATGTTATGGCATCGCCGTCTTGGTCACTGTAACATGAAAAATTTAAATCGTATTGCTAAGGGTGGTTTAGTCCGTGATTTACCTGTGAAAGATTTCATCACCATTGAAAAATGTGTTTCTTGTGCACGAGGAAAGCAACACAAAAAACCTCACTTCTCGAAAACAATAAACTCCATTGACACAATTTTGCAACTGTTACACATGGATCTGTTTGGTCCTGTGAATGTTCTCAGTATTTCCAGAAAATCATATTGCTTGGTTATTACTGATGACTTTTCACGTTTCACTTGGGTATTTTTCTTATCTAACAAAAGTGAGACTGCAGAATTGCTTAAAAGGTTTATTGTTCTTATCGAAAATCAAACGAACAAGAGAGTGAAAGGGATTCGAAGTGACAATGGAACTGAATTTAAGAATTCAGTCATGGATCTTTTTGTGGTGACAAAGGGATTGATAGACAGTACAGTGCCTCTCGAACTCCACAACAAAATGGAGTTGCTGAACGAAGAAATCGAACACTGATTGAGGCTGCACGTACAATGCTAGTTGATTCCCAGTTACCAACATTTTTCTGGGCTGAAGCCGTGAATACCGCATGTTATGTCCAAAATCGGGTGTTGCTCAACAAAGCTCAGATGAAAACTCCATACGAGATTCTATATGGAGAACGGCCTACAGTAAAACATTTCAGAACCTTTGGTTGTCCTTGCACTCTGTTGCATCAAGAGTCTACTTCCAAGTTTGATGCCAAGGGAGATGAATGCTATTTTGTTGGGTATGCCAAGAAGACAGCTTACAGAGTTTACAGAAAAAGTACCAAAGAAGTCATCGAATCATATGATGTGGAGTTGCTCGAAGAGAATCCAACTGATGCAGGCCAAGGACCAAACTGGGTTTATGATTACGCTACTTTGTTCAAATCTTTTAATTTGTTTTCTGATTGTGCAGATCAATTGTCACAAGATCCCCTAGTATCTAGTTCATCTTCAATCTCTACACAGGTGGCAGTACCTCCAGTGATTGTTGATGAAGAAATTCTACCATCTCAGAGTTCTAACCCGATCACCCTAGTCACAGCTTCAGATGATACCACGCATGTGTCGTCAAATTCCATTGGTGAAAATCATACTCAACCATCAGATGCAGGAGTATCTACTCCAGATCTGCTTGGATCATCTCTTCAAGATCAGATTCCTGAAGAAAGTATTGTCACTCCAACTACCGTTCCCGATGATAACACAAGAGATTGTAAATGAAGCTGTAGGTCCCGAGATTACTGCTGACGAAAACAAGAAAATCTGACGAATTTATCCCCTGCCGAGATCGTTCCCGATGCTCCTGTACCAGCACCTGTTCAAATAAACCATCCTGTTGACCAAGTAATTGGACCAATCAATGCAGGAATTCTGACAAGAAGTCGAACAGGTGATATTAACAGATGTTTGTATTCATGCTTCATTTCTCAAATTGAGCCAAAGCACATTACAATGGCTTTAAGAGAATCAAGTTGGGTGGATGCAATGCAAGAGGAGTTGAACCAGTTCACAAAATTAAAAGTCTGGGAGCTGGTAGAACTTCCTCCAGGAAAGAAAGCACTGGGTACAAGATGGGTATTTAGAAACAAGAAGGATGATAGTGGGGTTATTGTTCGAAACAAAGCTCGGTTGGTAGTACAGGGATTTAGACAGATAGAGGGGCTAGATTACGATGAGGTGTATGCTCCAGTTGCGAGACTAGAAGCAATTAGACTTTTCTTGGCATACGCTTCCTTCAAGGGTTTCACTGTCTATCAAATGGACGTGAAGACTGCTTTCCTATATGGGGAAATTAAGCAGGAGATATATGTCAGTCAGCCTCCGGGGTTTGTGGATGCCAAGAACCCGGATCATGTTTATAAGCTGGACAAAGCTTTGTATGGACTACATCAGGCACCTCGAGCCTGGTATGCCACTTTGACTGAACATCTTCTGGCTCATGATTATGTTCGTGGTGTCATTGATCAAACACTGTTTCTGAAAAGAGTGGGGGAGCATCAGATTCTGGTTCAAATTTATGTGGATGATATTATTTTCGGATCCACAAGTGAGGAGTTGTGTGAGGAGTTTGAAGAAGTGATGCGAAAGAAGTTTGAAATGAGTTCTTTGGGAGAGATGACGTTCTTTTTAGGGTTGCAAGTTAAACAGGACAACACGGGAATTCTTATCCATCAAGGGAAATACGTGGATGATGTGTTAACCAAGTTTCAGTTTACAGAATGTCGAAGTGCTGATACGCCTATGGCTGAACGTCCGGTATTGTCCTCTGATTCTGAAGGGGAAGCTGTTGACCAGACTTTTTATCGGTCCATGATCGGATCTCTGATGTACTTGACCGCCAGTAGACCTGACATCATGTTTGCTGTGTGTCAATGCGCTCGATATCAGGCTAATCCTAAACTTTCTCATCTTATTGCTGTTAAAAGAATCTTTAGGTACCTTAAAGGGAAACCTAGGCTTGGCCTTTGGTATCCTAGAGATTCTCCTTTTGAATTATATGCATTTTCTGACAGCAACTTTGGAGGTTGTGATATTGACAGGAAATCCACCACTGCTGGATGTCAGTATCTTGGGGACAGGCTTATCTCTTGGCAATGCAAAAAGCAACAGACAGTTTCATGTCCACTGCTGAGGCGGAATATGTTGCTGCTTCTGCATGCTGCTCTCAGGTCATCTGGATGCAACATCAATTGCTGGATTACGGTTTGGAATTTCGTGAAACTCCTATTTACTGTGATAATGATGCTGCAATTCAAATCGTCAAAATCCAGTCTATTTTTCAAAAACCAAACATATCCCTATTAAAATTCATTTTATTAGGGATTCCTACAACCAACAGCTAATCACCATGGAGCAAATCCACACAGATAACAATGTGGCGGATTTGTTCACAAAGCCAGTGAGCCGAGCCCGATTCAATGATCTTGTGGCTCTTCTGAGAGTCATTCGTTTCGATGACTAAAATGGTTATTCCTTAAAAAAAAAAAACACTAAAAAAAAATTGTTTGTTTTGTACATAAATTTGTCCATTAATTCTCCCAATGCACAAATTTAGGGGGAGAATTATTTTCTGCTTTCTATTTATTATCTGCTGAATTGCTGCATCATACGGGAAGTGATAAGAATTTTCACTAGTGAGTAAGGCAGACTCATGTAAGGCCAGAACTGAAACGGTTAGGCTCTGAAAGTGATATGTCAATAGGCCAGTTCTCGTGACTGTAAAAATAAGTTTACCTGTGATGCACTTGAAGATAACGTATGACCTCAGTAAGGAGCATCACTTAGAGTTAGTGCTTAGCTATTTGACTGCTAGTGTGATGTCCCGATACACACTGTGTTCTAGGTCTGAGATCTGTTCTGAACAACTCGGTATTTACTCTGTTTTGCGTAAGCAAAGACCTGTACGTACCGTGCTGTAGATCAAAAGAGACCAAATGTGTCCATGCAAAAGGCCAAAGGCTTTTAATGAAACAAAACACAAAAGAGATCATATGTATCCAAAAAGAGGCCAATGTGCACATTAAAAGAGACCCTTTAGTGTCCAAAACCCGAAAACCTATATCTTTTGAAATCGTCAAGAAATCATTAGATTTGTATATTATATCCACTCTGATAAAAAGATCTATTCTTTTCTTTTCTCAATCAAATCCCAGTCCAGATCTCAGATATTAGAGCAGACACTGTGAAATATGTGGTAGGGAAACTACTTGCTTGATAGCTGGTACTACATATAACACTAGGATATGTTGTGACTTGTTGAGTGCTCATAAATAATATACTAAAACATGATAAGTTAAATATCACGGGTGGTTATACAATAAGGTCGGAGGCATAAGGGTTTAAGTGGATCAGATATTGGCAATCGCTCAGACCAACTAAATTAAGTCAGTGCTAATAAGTGTAGTCAGCCCGAGTCACAGTGATTTGATCCCGTAAGCAATTCTTGTATAAATTGTTTTGAATGTTTTTATGTCATATGATCTATTTTATAAAGAAAATAATAACCAACAAAAATAATGATAATTATAACATTGTAAGAGAAACTCTAATTGGGTTTT
>JAUTDX010000684.1:0-51561 GCA_030844895.1 Ambrosia x helenae | reverse complement strand
CGGGTTGAGAAATCTAATATGACATCTTAATTTTAGATATGTAAATAGAATGATTTGCTTTACAATTACATGCAAGAAAGCTTCGATTAGCACCTAACCCAAAACAATTAAAAATGTATCTCCAATTTTAACGCCTAACCTTAAACAATGTATAACTCTAATGTTAATATCTAACCTAAAACAATGTATAACTCCAATGCTAACGCATGTTGAAAATAGAATTCATATTTACTGATTTAAACATAATTAGTGACTTGCCTATACATGATTAATGATTTACATAAACACTTTGTGTTTTTTTTTCCTGTATAAAACGAAACCCCACAAAAAATGGTCGTTTTTTTTTCTCCGTTTTTTATATAGCACTATGATACTCGTTGGAAAGATAATAAAACGCTCGTTAATTTGGTGTAATTTTTTTCTTTAAAAAATCTCGTATATAAAAGATATTAACGTTTAAAAATTATGGGAGGAAATATAAGAGAGAAAAATCCAATTTTATTTTTAAATTTTTTTTCCTAAAATATTTTAATGCCACATGGGATGA
Source organism: Ambrosia x helenae (assembly GCA_030844895.1). NCBI lineage: Eukaryota > Viridiplantae > Streptophyta > Magnoliopsida > Asterales > Asteraceae > Ambrosia > Ambrosia x helenae. Next base: position 51,014 of record JAUTDX010000684.1, on the reverse strand, counting down.
CACATGGCACACTCAAGGAGGAGAATGCCTCTTTAAGTGCCATGTCATTAAAATGACTTTGGTTTATTATATGTATAGATAATAGTATAATTAAAATCTAAAACTGATCTTTTTATCGCAATATAGCTCAACTTTAATTATTTCATTGCTTGTATTTTTGAATGAGCAACAAAAAACCGATTATCCGTGTAAATCTAATGACAAAATGCTACTCAGGTCTGCTAAACGCAAATAACATGGTAATGCCACTAATCCAGAGGAATCTTTTGAATGGGTCCTTGCGAATCAGATCATCCCTATAATATACAAAGACAAACTCCTAAACCATATTGAATAGGGAAATCATTATATAATTTCCACTATATGAGTTATAATGGGAAATAACTAATAACATGGCTACATACAAGGGATACAACATAATTATCGGAGAAAACTGCTCGAGTAGTCCCTGTGGTTTGCTTAAATTTTACCTATAGTCCCTACCTTTTTAAAATTACAACTATAGTCCCTAACTTTTGACATCGTCTAACTCGGATAGTCCCTGGGGTGGATAGAGGTTACATTATTCAGTTAAGTGGGTGTAAAGTTACTAAACTACCCTTGTTATTAAAAAAATATAAAAGGATTTATGTAGGACCTACCCACTCCCCCCAGTCCAACCACCACCACAACCATTTCTGCTCCCAAATCCTCCCATTTCTCGTGTTCGTCGTCATCACCACCTCCACCAGCATCAGAAACCGTCACTGTCACCCCCACAGCTCCAATAGCATCCTTCCACAGCTCCAATTAGCAGCCCCTGCTGATAAACTCCACCATGTTCACAACCATTAAACAGATCATTGCGGTTCATGAGACTAACTGATTATTGAATCGTTATTGTTGTTATTGATAACGATAGTAACGATGATGATGAATGTATTATATTTCTATTACTTGTATGAAGGTGTTGCTTATTATTCCATAACTATGGTTATACATATATGGTTTATGTGACTGTAGGTTAGGAGGACTTTAAGCTTCTTCGATCAACTAATTTGTTGGAAATTGTTAATTCCTCTTTTATTGTCATCAACGGGAATCGACCTAGGCAAAAGGTTCAGTTATTAGAAATGTATTGCTAGAGTATGGTGGTGGTGGGGAAGATGAAGTGCCTGGGTCCTGCTAAGAATGGGTGGAGTCACATGATTGGCTAAGGGGTTAAGTAGGGCGTGTTTGTATTTTATTAATTAATTAATTTTTTTTTTATTAAAGTAAGGGTAATTTAGTAATTTCACACATATTTAAGTGGATAATTTACCTCCATCCACTCCAGGGATTATTTGAGTTAAACGATGTCAAAAGTTAGGGACTATACCTGTAATTTTGAAAAGGTATAGACTATAGGTGAAATTTGAGCAAATCACAAGGACTATTCGATCAATTTTCTCCAATTATCGGGATCTCTATTAGAATCTACTACCCGAAAGCCCACAATATGGGATCAGAATTCTAAAGATGAACACGACTCGGTTAACTACCTTATAACCGAGTCATGAAATTTGAAGATGTTGGTCTTGTTTTTCGGTATTATTCTGAAAATTCTGATCCCATACCGGTACCGATACCGAACCGATATATTCGGTATCGGGATTGGTTTGTTGAGACTTTTGGTATCGGTTTTTTTCGGATTGATACGGTACCGATCCCGTCCTGAGCTCATCCTTACCCCTAATTCAACCTAAAAAAATTTGTTTGCTTGAGATGAGACTCCATCCTAAAATATTGTTTTTCGGGTTGATACATCTTCATTCATTCATCTTAAAAGTTAAAATGAACACAATTATACATAGTCGTTTGATACAAAATATATTTTAGATAGAGAACTACAAGAGAAGTAAAAATATTTGTACCTACATCTTTTCCTATCTTCTAATACTCTTGATTATATTTAGTCCACTACATACAAATGAATTATACAATTCTTCATCTAAAAACAGTTACGCAACAATGAAATGTTTAGAATGTCTATAGCTTTTGATTTTGTATTTAAAATATAAATTTATGATTTGGTGGAAATTCCACCACCAAATTTCTATTTTTTTTTTCTTTTTTGTTAGGGTTTATTTTTTATAGCTCTTTATAAACATGAATGTGGACAAAAGAATATCATTCAAATGATTGGTTCTCTTTTCAATTGTGGTATTGTTGTAGTTGCTATATGTCCCTTTCAACTTCTTTTATTTTTTATATGCTTTTGATGAAGACCTTTACTCGTCTTTCCGTTTATTGCATCCTAACTATTTTAATAATAAGAAATGTATTATAATATGACTTAATATTCAATGAAATTCTCAATGTCTTTCATCAAGCCGTATTGAAAATGATACGTCGACCATAAGGTAATAGGTTTATGCATAATTAACATAAGCAAGTAGGTGTGAGACGTGTTCTTAAACGAATATATTAGTGATTTAGATTATAGATTTAAGAATAGTTGCTAATATGGAGTTTTAATTTATTCATTTTAAGGAATGGAAAATTTGTAAGGAATGGAAATTGTGTATATTATTCGTTTATTTATATTTGAATTAATAACATTACTTGTCCCTTAGAAGAATGAACACAAACATATGTCCCGCTTATTCATTTACACACATAGATGGTAATTTATTTTTGTTCGTTGTGATTCGTTTTGTGTTTGTGTTTGCGTTTTCATATCTGTTCAAATAACATATTACTGAACGAACACAAACAAAAGTGCACAATAGAATTTATTTGTTTGATTAGACTTAAACAACATGTTTACTAGCCGGTGAGAAAGAACAACCTTATAATTTGACTCTTTCCTATGCAACAAATGGCAGTTGTCATTTGTCAAACAAGACCAAAAATATCATCTAGGGTATGATTTAAAATTATTTAGAGTACCTAAAAGACATACTTTTAAATTTGGTATTTTGTTTGTAGGTGGTTGTAAGGTTTATGGACAAAATGAGTTGTCAAAAGCAACTTAGTAGGTCTACTTTCATGTATTTCAGACCATATATATGTATATATATTCTTGCCACAACCATTTATCTAAACTACCATCAAAATTTGTTGTTCTTTGCACACAATCACCAATCCAAAATTCAAAGTCGTACAAGATTTATATATGTTTTCGGATTTCACGATCAAGAAATCCACAAAACACACATGCTAATCAACGCGAGTGGACCCTAATAACAATCTTTGAATGTTTACACTTAGCTCACACAAAATTATTTTCGAAATTACATAAATAGAGACGAAGTTATCATGGGCGGATGCGCTTCAAGACAGCACAAAACATCTAGATCCCGAAAATACTTCTTTTGTTCGGGAAAATGGAATAGAAGGGTGTCCACTTCTGTCCCTCTTAGTGTTGAAGAGTTTGCAAATGGTGTTGGTGAGTTTCCCAAACAAGTTTTTTAAAAGGGTATATATATATATATATTTCTATTTTTTCACGTTTTGTTTTCGGATTGATGCTAACGATACATGTCTATTATTCTAGCGTCGGGTTGTCAAGAGGAGACATGGTTCGACTCAATGAGTATATTAGGATCTGACTCCGACGATGACTTTATTAGCGTACATGGAGGAAACACACACGATGAGTGTGCCGATTACAAATATGATAAAAGTATGATAGAGACTGTCATCGTGTTCTCTATGAACCAAAAACCTTTGGATGGAGATGAAAAGTCTGAAATTTGTAAGTACACTTGACCTTGTTGATTTTTAGGGGTATATGAATTTGTGGTAAGAAGTTACCTGGTTATTATGAATTTGTAACCTGAATTAGTAATAACGAGTTTTTGAGCATGTTATGTTTCGATAACTAAATTTCTAAGGGTAACATACAATACTACTCATAACAAAATGAATTTTTAAGGTAATATTAGCGGCGCAGATGATTCAAATCGAGCTTGAATCGTGAGAGATATTTTGTAGCTCGAGCTAGTTTTGACTCGACTTGTTTATTATTTATTAATTATTTAAGTTATTTAATTTATGTACGTGTATACATATATAGTTTTTTGTTATGTGTGTAGATACATATATATATTCTACATTATTACTTATTTTTATCATACTTTGTTTATGATATTTTTAATATATTTTCCTTACACTAATAGAAATTGTTATAGTCATATAGATCAAAGGCTTGTTTAGGCTCTCCATCCTAACGGAGCTCAGCGTATGAAGATCGGCCCCGTTTTGGACGAACTTATTTTTAGACTTGAAACTCATTTAAACATGTCTTGAATTAAGCTTATAGTGAGTCGATCTCGAGTAGCTAATAAACGACTCAACTCTTTTAATGTTGACTTGATTTAAACTGTTAGTGAGATAATACTAACTGGCCAACAAACGACTCACCCCATGCTCCAACTATTACAACATCAAACCGTAGAATAATATCAAATACTCTTGTCCTAAAATTGATTATATGATTTTGATAATTCAATATCACCATCATGTGCATGTATGTTGCACATTAGGCAAGATTTTCTAGAGTTACACCTTTCTGGGGACATGGTCTATGATAGAAGTTTGTGGAGATATAGGATTAAGGTTAAAAACTTTTAAGGAGGAAATAGTTGAGTCGTCGCTTTGTGGTAGAGGAGTAGTTTTGACTACACTCTAGGTGGACATCACATATGAAAACCTTAGTAGCTAGATAAATGTTTATGATGGTATACTTGTGTATATTCTACTATGTTTCACGATGCATATTTATGTATATTTTACTATAGTATTTTGTCACCACCTGTTGTGTTACTGCACCGTGGTTATATTTCAAGTCTAGTTTGTTCTAATGTTGTTTGTTTTGAGCCGATGATCTCTCTGAAAGCAGTCTCTCTATCCATATGGTTAGAGGTAAGGCTTGCCTACATCCCACCCTCCCCAGATCCTATGAATAGCTTTGCCATTTATGGGATCTACTAGGTATGGTTATTGTTGTTGTGCATGTATGTTGCATCTTGCATTGCTAAACTCGTGACTGAACTGACAGGCCAATCGAAGAGATTCGTGTTTCGCCCACGGGCAGGACTTTTGATTCCTAGATCAATGAACGATAAGCCGAGTGCAGGATGTTGGTCATTTGTTTCGCCTTCGGTTTTTAAGCTTAGGGGTGAAAATTTCTTTAGGTATTGTTTTTTTTTTTCTTTAAGTTTTTATTTTCTATAAATGTAGAACTAAACTAATTGCTAATTCTGTAGAGATAAACGAAAGGACCCGGCTCCAGATTATAGCCCATATGTTCCAATCGGTCTCGACTTGTTTGTTTGTCCTCGAAAAATTGATCATATCGCCCAACACGTTGAACTCCCTTTCGTTGATGTTAATAAGAAAGTGCCTTCACTACTTATTGTTAATGTACAGGTATTATTTTTTTGAACAAACTACTAAGCTTGGTTGATGGTTTCACGTGTGAAACGTGAAACCAAACCAATGTTTACTTCGGTTCTTGAAAATTTGGACCGAGTAGATGTGGTTTGATACTTTGATTCATGTGTTTGGTCAAATGTGAGTTGAGCCAAACCGCAAAATCTTTGCTTCCTACATTGTAAGATAAAAATGTCACCGAAACTTAAAATTTAAACATTGAAAGTCTACGTTTATCAGTTATATATTTTTTTAACAGCTAAATGTTACTATCCCCAAATTCTTATATTTATCAGCTAGATTAATTTTGTAACTCAAATACTTGTAAAAACAAAACTAAAGCATTGGTTTTTCAATTGGTCCAGTTTTTATAACAGTTGGGCCTTTTCTGACTAGATAGTTATGTTTATATGACAGTTGCCAACGTATCCCGCAACACTATTTCATGGTGACACTGATGGTGAAGGGATCAGTCTAGTTTTATATTTCAAAGTCTCTGAAACCTTTGATAAAGAAATCTCTCCTCATTTTCGCGAAAGCATTCAGGTATCGCGTCATTATAATCTTTAGTCACTTGAAACAACACCAATTTGTGTTTTTTCGTCTTTGTGTGTTCTATCACGACTAATTGTTGTAAATCTAATAGAGATTAGTCATGGATGAGATGGAAGTAGTGAAGGGTTTTGCAAAAGATTCTTTGGTTCCATATCGGAAAGACTTAAATTAATGGCGGGTGTTGTTAATCCGGAGGATCTTGAGTTATGTTCTGCTGAGAAAAAACTTCTAAACGCTTATAATGAGAAACCGGTGCTTACACGCCCTCAACACGCTTTTATCAGGTTAGTATATAAAGCTAATGGCAGGTGTGAAGTGGCATCCACTATGACTTCCAGGATGCCCAAGGGGTGCGGTTATCTGCAACATAACTGCACCTGTTAGAGATTGTATCTTGTTACATGCTTGAATCTCACTTTTTTTTTTCTAATATATGTAGGGACATGACTACTTTGAAATAGACCTAGACATACACAGATTCAGCTACATTTCACGAAAAGCACTTGATGCTTTCCGGGAGCGGTTGAAACATGGGATACTTGATGTTGGTTTAACGATTCAGGTAAATCGGTTTCCATGGGGTACATAATGCGAAGACTTATGTTTGATTTGTTTTCGTGTTCGCCTAAATTAATCTATTTATGTTCTTTTGTTTCTTGGTTTTAGGCACAACATCCTGAAGAACTACCAGAGCAAGTTTTATGTTGTGTTAGACTCAACAAAATTGACTTTTCTGATCATGGTCAAATTCCAAGAATTTTAATCCCAAATAGTGATTAATTTTGTACTATTAATTCTCTTTTGTTTTGGAACACATTCTTTTCTAGTGATTATTGGTTTTCTTTTTTCCAAAACCACTCATGATTCTTAGACAAATTATAAAAAAAATGCATTCAATAATTTATATATAGCGGTGACAAACTGTGTGATTATAAGGATTTAGTTGAAAGGTAGTTACATTCCTTGTTTTGTGGATGCTAAATTTAACCACTTGCATGCATACAATGCTTTTGCTTGCCTTTGTATGTTGTTATGGTAATCAGAGCCGGCTCGATGAGAGTATGTTGAATGTAGGGCTTTAAGCCCCTAGTTAGAAAAAAAAAGTATATATACATGAGTCGTCGTTGATGGTAGTGTTTAGTTGCTAGCTACCGTTTATATAATAGTATAGATTTATTAGTAGACAGCATAAGTTAGACTAAAATATCCAACGATTGAAAAACAAACATAAGAACTAGATTTAGGTGCACAATTATCTTAAAACAAATTTCACGCTTATATACATGTCACAACAATGAGGGTATTAATACTCACATTGGATGACCAATAAAATTACAAATGGTTTGTTTTACATTGTTTCTCTCGTCTCCCTTTTCGTCTAAGAGCATAGACAAATATAGCTATTTTAGACTTATGTGTAGTAGAGAGAGCATGGTATGAAAGAGAGGGGTGGTGAGTATTATTGTGTAAAGATGCTAAAAAATGAGTTATGTGAAAGAGGGAGGTGAGAGAGCGTGTTTCGAGATAGTTCGAAGTCATTTTTTTTTTACCATGAGAGGGGCAAAGCCTGGTTAGGTGAGTCCAAGCCGTGTCTAGGTGTCTTGTGCTTTTAGCCCTCCTATTATGGATATAACACGAAAGAAATGAATGAAAATATTTATTTTATAGAAATAATTGGTTAAGTAATTTCAGATATGAACAAAAAATACAGGTTTGGATTTCTAAATTGTTTTGTTAACCGACCCAATTTGCACTGCCAAACCACCTATTTGTATACCAATTACCAATTCCCCTTTTGTCATCCAAACCGGTTATAACCCGACCCATAAAATATATATTTTGAAATACCCGTTTATGACCCATACAGTTTCAACTCTACCCAACCCAAATCAATTTGAACCCGGTTTGAACTTTTTTTACTCAAACCGGTTTATGACCCAAATCAGTTTCTCCTCATACCGGGTTTGACCAACGCCATTCGGTTAAAAAACCCGGCCTGTCTGTAATTTTATTAAACCCAAGACAGGCCCAACGCCCAATAACATCCCTGAATAAGTTTATCCCTGGCCTGGACCCTGATTATTAATTGGTAGGGCTTGAAGTCTGGCCCACCCAATTAGCCCGATACAATATAATATAAAACCCTAGCTAGCTATTGGCTATTGCAAATTTGCAATAAGGTTAGCTGCCCATTAACAAACAGTACACACATCTGAAAATGGAAGAAGAAATTATTATTATTGATTCAAAGAAAGAATTTCCAATTTTCAGAGACATAAGGCGTTACACATGTGGGTATTGTGGCATTGTCCGTTCAAAGAAGACTTTAATTACCACTCATATTCAATCTCAACACCAGGTAAGTAATATAGCTCGAGCTCGGCTTGTCGGTAGTTTTTTTTTTTTCTGGCTTGGTTATTATTTATCATAATTTTATAAATAGAATTTATATTTATATAAATATATAAATAAAATTTGGCCGGTGTAATTTTCGCTTTTATGGAATGGAAGAAACCTTTATTTAATTAAAAATGTATTAATTTTTGTTTTTGAAAAAATTCACTCAAAGTATTAAATAAAAATGAAATAAATATTAGGCTTGTTTAGGCTTGCGTGCTCGATTACTGAACATTATTGGATTTATGGGGGATATGATTATGTTAATCAGGATGAAATGAAGGGAAATGAAGGAGAGGTTAAAGGGGATGAAAATGGCGGGAAAATGAAAGTTTGTGAGGAGTGTGGTGTGTCTTTCAAGAAACCTGCTCATTTGAAGCAGCATATGCAATGTCACTCACTTGAGGTATTTTTTTAAGGTTAATTTATTGAAATTTATAGTTCTTAATTAGATGTAAGTGTTAGACGAGGAATGAATCTATAGGTTTAAGTAAACGTGGTGTTGTGTAAGTTAGTTTGATTGGTTTAATAACTATCCAAACACCTATATACTTTTCAACCGATTCGCTTTGACCCGTTACTCACGAGGATGTGCAAGGATTTGCGAGTAACCGATGGTTTAAACATATGGTGTCATGGTTGATGTCTATTTGTCTGTTATATTTGCATCATGCCTTAAAGAGTTACACATTTAATCTGTGGTCTAGCATCATTCAATTAATCAGAAAACTTGTGAACGCGACGCGAAAAGAAAAGGATGAAATAGATTAGATCACAAAACAAAGATGAAAAAACCCATTGCTGACTTGCATGATGCAACTCATTTAAATAGACCCAAAGACTTGACCCTAACCTAATCTCTGAGCTAAATAATCACCTAAAAATAAACTTGTCATGTATTAGACTCTTACCCAGATAAAAACAAATAAATGATAAACATACTAAATGAATAAACCTACTAAAATAACTTTTAACCCTTTTACAAAACGCTCCTCCAACTTTTACTTTATTTCAAAAGCGATTGGTTTCAGGGTTATAGTTTAACATAATATGTTATTGTCTCCATTTCTACCATTGAACAACCCATGCAGTTTTTAGCCGTTGTTTTCATAACTACTTTTGTTTCATTGGAATAAAATTTAGAAACCACATAAGCATATATAACAGTTTGGGTTACTGTAGGGCGTAGCTTATGGACTTATTTTACATTTTATATATCTTAAAGTACTATATAATCTAGCTTTCAGTGTTTTTAGTTTATTTTTAGTTTATAATCTTTGATAGCATCCAAATGCAGGGTATAAAGGTTCAGTTTTTTCAAATTTAATGAAAAAACAGATATCTATTGTGTGATGCATTGGATCCCACTCAGAGAACTCCAAAATGCGAGATCTTGATTGGATTAGTATCAGGTAGGGTGACCTCCTGAGAAGCTCCATCAAGTTATCAATCACGCGATAAAAATATAAGGTTTTAAGATTCTTTCGTCTATAAATTACTAAATTTAGAAACACTGCAAAAAGAAGATCTTATAAATCAGACGCTTTTTTTTCTGCAGAGGCCTTTTAGTTGTCCAATAGATGATTGTGACTCTAGTTACCGTAGGAAAGATCACTTAAATCGTCATCTTCTTCAACATGAGGGTAAACTTTTTGACTGCCCGATTGAAATCTGTGAGAAAAAGTTTTCAATCCAAGGTAACATGACACGACACGTGAGGGAAGTCCATAATGACGTGGAATCTACCAATGGTGGCGTGGATGATCAGAAGCAGCATGCTTGTTTGGAGCCCGGGTGTGGAAAAGTGTTCAAGTATGCGTCAAAGTTACAAAAGCATGAAGAATCTCATGGTAAGTAAACCTGCATCCGTGTTTTGAGAACAAATAATCTTGTTGTTTAGGGGTCAGCTAATCAGTTTCATGCCACAAAACTAGTTATAACGATAAGATAACGTTACCTAGTTACCACCTGCTTGAAAAACATTTTTTTTATATTTATTTTCCACAAGAATGTGGTTTTTGGTAGAGCTGACAGTTTATGACATTACTCTACACAAAGTTAAATAAGTTAATGTTTTGGGTAAATGAGGTTTAAAAAAACGGGTGAGGCATACGTTTCGAGGTGCGCCTCGAGGCGAAACTCTATGAAAACGAGTCTGAGGCGCGCCTCATGGGGTTCAGATTGTGCATACGCCTCTAAGGGCTGAGGCGCTAATAAAACGTGCGCCTTAGGTGCGCCTCGGGTAGTTTAGGGTGTTTTTTATGTTTGTTTTTGGTGTTCTACAATTTTTGGGTCAATTATTTTATTTTTGATGTTTTAGACTTTTCTAGGTCAAGTATTTTATTTTTTCTAGACACATAATTTTTATATTTATTTTTTGACTGCGCCTCGAGCTTACGCCTTGGTTTGCCTCAAGGCTTATGCCTCATGAGGCAAAGGGAAAACGCCTCGAGGCTCATTTCCGTTCTTTTAAACTTTGATTATGCATTTGGGTTATAAACGGGTCGACAGGTTAATGACATGGTAAAGAATATGTGTAAATCGGTTCAATCTGCTTGACCCGTTATCATGTTAAATAGGTTGAGTGGTTGACACGACCCATATACTATGTACTAGTTTTTTTTTTTAATCATGATAATTTTTTGATCACTCAAATGCTGATTTTTGATTCTACTTATTAAAAAACATAGTATCACGTTGGATTTTGGAAACGCAAGCCTATTGATCATTTTGACTGGTAACATACAATTCATTCTTTAATTAAATTTTCTGATGACCGGTGCAGTTAGGTTAGAAACCCGTGAGGCATTTTGTGCAGAAGCAGGCTGTATGAAATATTTCACGAACGTGCAGTGTCTAAAAGCTCATTTACAGTCTTGCCATCAGCATATTACTTGTGAGATCTGTGGGAGCAAACATTTGAAGAAAAATATAAAACGCCATCTTCGCACACATGAAAATGTCGCTTCAAAAGATAAGATCAACTGCAGCTTTGATGGATGCAACTTAACATTCTCAACGGTAAGTTATATAAACTCTCTTAATGGTTCATTACTCATCTTTAGGCACAGGTGATAGTTTGTTTCAAATGGGTAGAAACTAGAAAGGGAACGATAATATATCCCTTTAAATAACAAATCTTAGGTTCATTTTTTTTTTGCGTGTGGAAAATACAGAGTTCAAATCTTCAACAGCATGTAAAAGCCGCTCATTTTCAAGAAAAGCCATATGTATGCAGCATATCTGGTTGTGGGATGCGGTTTTCTTTCAAGCATGTGAGAGACAACCACGAGAAATCTGGCCGCCATGTTTACACACTCGTAAGAACAATGCTATCGCTTGTAATTCAGCATCGTTTTTTATATTTATTAATTATTTATTTGTTTAACTGATGGTTTTTATAGGGAGATTTTGTGGAGGGTGATGCGCAGTTTCAATCGAGACCAAGGGGTGGCATGAAAAGGCAATTGCCTGTCAAAATCGATTCGCTTATGAGGAAGAGGGTGTGTCCACCCAGCGAATGCGATGAGCTACATGGCTCTGATTACATCTCTTGGTTACTATCAACAGAGGATGAAGAGTGACATATACTTTTTTAGTCCAACAGAATGTAAATTCATAAAAACTTGCACAGAAATTTACTGAACGAGTCCCAGTTTTGAATGGTTAAGTTTTCAGCTTGAAGTTGAATTAAACTTTGATATCTCTGTAGACCGAAAATCAATGGCTGCCGAGATGAAAGGCTGGACCTGGACCGACGAGTACAGTCTTTTCTTTGGGGTTTGATTTGACCAATTTGTTGCTAAACGTACCCCTCTCGTAAACTTTGGGTTGAGAATTCTCTCACATGAGGAGGGTATGCTTAATGGTTGAGAAAGGGAGAGATATACGTTTAGACACTCTTGAGCAAACGCGCCTTGTCAGTGACTCAGGCCACTCATGTCTTAACTTAGTAAAAACAACTGAAGCAAACTAGGACTGAACTTGCCCGTGCTGAAGTTCAAGATATCCTTCACGAGTTATTTATTACTTTTCTAGTGTTATTTAAAAGTTCATATGTACTAATTATAATTTGTCTTTTTGCCTCCATTTCCATATTTTTTTTAATCACATATCTACTCAGGAAGTTTATCGAATTAGTAACGTTTACAAGGTTTCTTTCTTCAAAATAGACATGAAAATTTAGCCGTTCTAAAAAAAGCCTTGGAGGCTTAGCCCCCGCTTTCGTCTGAAGTGCAGGTTTAAAAGGTACTTTTTCTAAAAACGTAGAATAAGTCGTTAAAACTTTGAGTTAAGCCTGAAGTTCAATCTATGGGCTTGGCTCAAATTTAAAAAGAAAAAAGAAAAATAGCTTTCAAAATTCAATAGTATAAAATATTATTTAATAGTTCAAAATAACATATTTAACAGAAGTTTAACCTAATACATTAGAGCATTCACAACCCATCCACTAAATCTCATCCATCAAATTACACTAAAAATAACTACTTCAGCCCTAAATCTTCTCTCTTAATTAAAATAATAATACTTTTTCATACTTTTATCATTACATTTTCTCTCTTCTCACTCACAACTACTTACAAAAATATTAAAATATATATAGGGGTGAACAACAACTTTTTATATTTAGAGTGGAACAGTGCTTCCACCAAATATTTTCTCTCTACTTCACTCACAACCACTTACACTCACCTCATATAATTTGGTGGACACACTCACATACATTTGGTGGATGGGATGTGAGTGCTCTTACAAGTTAAAATAAAGTTCAAGCAAATACAAAACAAGTTTCAAATTTCAAAGAAATATAGTATAAGTTCATTAGCATACAAATTAACCCCCTAAATATACAATAGATGTCCTATTGAACTCCTATATACTGACCTCTTTGAAATCAAAAGCACCATTAAGTTTGATAACTTTAGTACTTGGATAACACTATCATTATGCTACGGTTTATTAAAATAACCTGATTCGTTGTAAATTCAATCGTAAGCACACAATCTCTACAGTACTATTAACAAATGTATTAAATAATGAAATTCGCCTTAGAAAAACAAATATATTAAATAAGTAACATGTTCCCTTTCTTTTTAAACACTTTTATACTATATTATATGTATATAAAAATAATATATTAAGATTGGAGGGTGTGGGGCGGGGAGGTGGGGCGGTAAGCTGAGGTGGAGGCGGGAACACCGCCCATAGGCGGTGTGGAGGAGGGGGCGGGAGGGAGTGACGGGGAGATGGGGATGAGCGTGGGGGAGGGGAGAAGGTGACGTGGAGGATTGTGCTTGGTGGGGGAGGGGATGACCGTTGTGTATTTAAAAAAAAATTTGAAATAAATCCGTTGGCAACGGTAATAAAGAAAAAAAATTAAAATCTTTATATATATATATATATATTCAAACCCACACTCTCCTATTTTTATAAAATCCTTTCCAAACTCTCATTTTTTATACAATACTTGCAAGATGTCGGATCAAACTTCAAGTTCGTCTGATGCGTTTGATGAATTCGCTTTGGCCTCCTCATCCGATGACGGCTCGGAATTGATAATGTCTACCGTTCAGACACTCGTTAAAGTTGTAGTGGATGATGATGAAGCGACCTCGGAACCCAAGCGTAGAAAGTATATAGTTCGTGAACGACAAGCCGCAAATGATTTATTGGTACGTGATTATTTCTCGCCCGAACCAAGATACGATGAAAAAACTTTTAGGCGGCGTTTTCGTATGAGTCGTAATTTATTTATAAGAATATCAAACGATTTAGAAAATAATTACAAATATTTCCAACAAAGGCCTGATGCGCGTGGTGAGATGGGATTTTACCACGTTTCAAAAAGGTCACAGCCGCGCTTAGACACTTGGGTTACGGGCAAAGTTCCGACATAATGGACGACTATCTAAAGATGTCGGCCCGAACGGCTAGGGAAACTCTCCACTATTTTTGTTTCGTACGTCATTGAACTATATTTAAAAAAATATTTGAGAAAACCTACGTTTAGTGACGTACAACTTTTGGAATTCCACGAAGAAAAACATGGTTTTCCTAGAATGCTCGGGAGTTTAGATTGTATGAAATGGGAGTGGGAGCTTTGTCCAACTGCATGGCAAGGTCAACACTCAAGTGGATATCATAAAAAGCCTTGTATGATGCTTGAAGCGGTTGCATCACAAGATCTTTGGATTTGGCATGCGTTTTTTGGTGTGCCCGGTTCGTTGAACGCTAAAACTTATCTTAATCAATCCCCAATTTTCAACGACCTTGTAAATAATGTTGCACCGAAAGGAACTTTTTTTTGTAAACGGGGTAGAATACAAGTACGAGTATCTTCTAAAAGATGGAATTTACCCTGATTGGGTCGTTTTCGTAAAATCGTTTACACGGAGGACTACGTTAGACGATAAAAGAACAAAGTTTAACAAAGCTCAAATGGCTGCACGGAAAGACATTGAGCGAGCTTTTGGTGTTTTACAAAAAAGATGGCGCATTTTGTCTATGCCATGTCGAATGATGGAAAAACCGCAAATAAGAAATGTGATGTATGCATGCCTTATTTTACATAACATGATTTTGGAAGACGAAGGGCGTGCAATATGCGAGTATTTTGGTGACGAACCACCATCAAGTCAAGGAAACATTACTGATGCAGAAATAGCGTTAAACAACTTGGAAATCAAAAATACCCAAACACATCACAAACTTCGAGCGGATTTGGTTGATCATATTTGGAGTGTGCCAAGACAATACCCATCCTACAATTATGATTAAAAACATGTTTGATGTATTTTTTTAGTTTATGTATTTTTTTTAAGTTGATGTATTTTTTTATTTCATGTTTTTTTTATTTTTTAATTTGTAGTTTATTATTAATTATTAATGTTTTTTAATTATGTTTTTATTAAAATTGTGTTTTTTTTATTACTTTAATTAAGAAAAAGAAAATAATTTCCACATGTCACTTCACCCCCCTCTTCCCCCCTTCCACTCCCCACAATTTTTCCCCCCATATGGACTCCACAAGTGTCACATGGCGCTTCGCCCCCACCTCCACTCCCTCTAGGCTAAAAATTAGAATTATCCGAGCAAAATCAAGCCACTCGACTCGTTACGAACCGAGTCGAGGTAGTCTCACTTTTTCACCGATACGAGCTAGCTCGGCTCAGATTCAAACGAAGCCATATCAAACGAGTTTTTTTGGATCAAGCTTCAAGCTCTCAGCCAATAGCTTCTTGGATAGAGGCTTATTAATTACAACATAACCCTCATAAGTCATAGATTGATCAACATATTCAACCCAAAACATGCTTCTCACTTGCAATCCATCGAATCACTGTCATCACACGGGCTAGGTAATTATCCTCTTCTATTCCCCCTATTTCATTTAACATTTAACTTGAGTTTTTGTCTTCTTTATATGATAAAATTTGTTATTTCACTGCAATTTTAAGGATATTATTATATGATTATGATGGTCATATACAAGTAGAAAGATCGATCTGGGTTTTTACTTAATTTTATTATTTGGTATATTTATAGAATCGAATTCATGCCCATTAATTCCATATCTAAAACGGGTATTTCTGTTTTTTTAAGGATAGATTGCATTATTGGATCCCTAGGTAATTAGATATCTGATCGGTTCACTTGTTGAAAAAACATTTAGTTATGTAGATTTTTTTTACCTAATGGTTTGATACTCCAATCATTCTCAAACCTTGTTTTAAAAGGCGCGAAGCGCACAAAAACGACGAGGTATAAATACCAGGCGCAAAAGCCGATGCGCCTCGTAAATTATACATGGAAAAGAATTACTAGGTTTAGGTTTCGAAACACCTTGGCCCTCGGGGCAAAAGTAAAGTTGCACTAATTTCGAAACACATTATTTTACTAATTTCGTGAAAATAACGTTAAAAATGACGGATGGTTAATCATTCATTAGGTGGTGACGTTGATAGCCAAAAGACAAGGGGCTACATGCACCAATGAGGTTTGTCCCGATTGCTAAGTGTTATGTGTCTTATGTCTAAGGCTTGATACAAAACCACTATTGAGTCGGGGGTCTCACCGGAAGCAGTCTCTCTATACCCATGGGGTAAAGGTAAGGCTGTCTACATCTTACCCTCCTCAGACCCTATCATAGCTTTTGCTATTGGTAGGATTAACTGTGTATGATGATGATGAATGAAGGTTTCGAAACACCCTTTTTCTACAAATAACTTGAGATCCCAAGTTTAGTTTTCTTGTTAGCGTTTACATTTTTTTTGTTAGCAATACACATAAGCATTTATGGGGCAGGACCAACGCTTACCTTGGCACACTGGTGAGCAGGGTATTGGTGGGCCAGTAGTTCCTCGTTTAGAAGCACTTAGGTAGCCTTGGTGGGTTCTCACGAATTGGTAGGGAGCTTTTTTAGTCATCTTTTAAAACACATGTTTGACTAACCGGTTAAACGATATCAGTTTTATGAAATATATGAATGATTTTACAGACTAATCGTACTTTGGACTATCTAGTAAATGATAATCGAAGTTCATGTTATGGGACGTAGATTAGATGTGATTAACCACCACATAGTTTTCAGATGTGATTATTTCTTCGGCTTGTTTGTCATTATACAATACGGACCCTAGAAGTTAGATAGTCAAGATGGAAGAAGAGATGATTAGGTTGTGTAACATCATGCCCGTGGAGCTTGCAATAAAAAGGGAGCTAGAGTATCGTGCAAAAATGGAAGTGTTAAAAAATCAACATCAAAATGACTTGAAACCGCTCGTGCTTGCACAGGTAACCTCTTGAATGAAGCTAATATTATGCCTCTCATTCTCTCTTTATAATCTGTTTAATTTGATAATAAACCCCTCACTTTCCGTATGCAATCAGATCTTTACTGAATTGAATCTAGTTTTTTTGAGTAAACTGTTTAACGAGGTTTTATGCATTACATATAGACTTTAGGTGACTTTCGACCCGTTTGACCCATTGCCTAGTTTCTAAACTATCCATTTTGACCCATTAGAAATATAACTTAACCAATTAACAAATCGATTTTCTCATTTACAACGTGTTGACACGGCTACCTTCATGTAAAACTGAATCAAGAAAACAGTGAACTTTTAGAAGACAACCATTTTGACCTTTTCAATCAAGATATGCTTCCAGTATCAGATAATAAGTTGGTTAAACTTAAGGGTAGTTAAGTAATTTTACAAATATACCAATACTATCTGACCCTGGCAATCCGCATTGTAGGGCCCGCCACCTCAAGTGACGAAAGAAGTTTCGGAGGTGGCACCAAACCATCCTCAAAGGGTTCCAATGCTGCAGGTTTCTTCAAGCAGTCAAATGTTCAAAGAAAAAATTGCCTTCACTTGCAAGGCTTGCCAGTTGACTTTTGCTTCAGTGTTTCACCTTAGCAGTCATGTCCTAAGTCAACTGCACAAAGTCAACATATCTCAAATGAAGAAGAGGAGAGTGGCGATTAGCAACCCGATTTGGTGCGAGTTATGCAGATCTTCATGTTCAAGTTTGGGTGAAGTGGAGGCTCATCTTAATGGGTCAAAGCATACTTCATTGCTCACGACTTTGGCGAAAAAAAGGAGAAAACATTAACACGAAATTTGTGGGACACAATTGTGTAGATTCAAGATTCACCATGGTGTGCTTAGGTATTTGAGATCTTTGTTCTTTAATGTGGATTTTTAAAGGAAATGAATATGATTATGAAGTCAAATTATTGCATATCTTAACATATTATGATCTTTGTTGTCTGGTTAAAATTATTGTTTGGATCGTGCTATGTTAGGTATTGAATTTCAGTATTTTAGGTAAATATTGTTAATGGTTTCATGTTGTGAGATCTGTTAATTGGTCGAGTTTGTTTTGTTTTGTTATTTTAAAATAACCTTTATAATATTTGAAACCCAAGCCCTTGACTCCCCACCATATTGGGTACGTTTGGCAAGAAGCTTTTAAGAACTTTTAGGAGCTTCAAGCTTTTAAGAAAAAACTCATACTCAATAAAAAGCTTTGTTTTGTTGAAGGAGCTGGAAGCTTTTAGGTTAGAAAAAAAGCTCTATAGTGAAAAGCCACTAGTACTAGCTTTTAAGAAAAAGCTTTACTAGTTACCAAGCTTTTAATTAGTAAATGACAAAACTACCCAGTCTATTTTAAAAATAAAATAAAAACATTCTTTATTATGCCAATTTTAGTCATTTTATACATTTTATTAAAAGCTTCAGCTACTCTGTCAAACACAAAAATATATTTAAAAAGCTTCCAGCTATCAGCTTGCAAATTCCAGCTACCAGTCACCAGCTAGTTTTGCCAAACATACCCATTGAGGGCTTGAGTTTTGGACCCCGCTTGTGTCACATGACAACTTATACCCCCAACCTAAGCCGCCCACTCTGCATAGTCTAAGACATTTCCCCATCAATGTCTATGTATATTTGCAGTGTATCACTAGAAAGGATCTAGCGAATCGTGGATCCATGTATAAGGGCAGTCGGTTACTTCTTATGGAGCAGTGAAGTTTTTAACCATTGCGCATGAGGTGGCGGCGATATTACCGATTGGCAATAGCAGCCGAGTGAAGCTAGCCGATGAGTGCCCCGTCCACCCTAATGGTGCAACAGTAGGGCTGGCATAACAGGTTACACGAACCTGTTAAGACACGAACACGAAACCTGTAAACACGAACAAGACACGAAATCAAATCGTGTATTTTTTTCAAACACAAACCTATGTATAACAGGTTAACACGATTAGACATGATAAGGAACGCCTAATAAAACAGGTTAACACGACAAGACATGATAAGAAACACAATAAGACATGTTAAGACACGAACACGATAAGACACAAACACGAAACAGGTAAACACGAACATAACACGAAAATAAACAGGTCTTAACGTGTCGAATTGTTATAGACACGAAACATGTTAAGTCTAAACATGAAACCTGTTAAAATCGTGTAGGTTCATGTCAGGTTATCGTGTTAACGCTCCAAACAATGCCCCCCACCCACCCAAAAATAATAAATAAATAATTAAAATTGATGTGGTGTGAGACTGTAAAAAGACTCATTAATTGGTTTAGCCAATGAAAACTTTACATATGACATCCCTTTCTAGTTTATTTAATTTAAACATCATTTTGATAAAAGTTATGACATTCCTTTTCTAGTTTTTTGTTAGAGAGCTCACGAAGTCTCACAAACGCTAAACGCTGTGAGTTTAATCAATACAATGTTTATGAAAAAAACCCAAGGCATTATAGCCTAGTGGTATCTTGGTGGTGAGATAAGACTTAAGGGCCATAAGGTCCTGGGTTCGAATCTCACAAAAGGGGTTTTCTCATAATTATGAGTTTCCTCTTGAATTGGTGACTTGGTGGTGGAATATGATCGCGTGGCAACACTGGTGACACGATGATACTCTAGTGTTTCGTAAGTGATTCCAATTTGTTAGCCGTTCAAAAAAAAAAAACAATGTTTATGAAAAAAATAAAAATAAAAATCTACACCTGGAATTACGTTCTCGGTCCGGTCAATGTGAGTCGCTTTTCGAAACCGTTGAGGCTCTAGACCCATGCCACGTACGGAAAAATCCAAATAACAAGGGCCCACAAACTAATTAAGCACAAAGTTGCCGACATATTATCCCAATAAATGACCTTTATACCCTCATTCGTGTAACACTCACCACCACTCAAGTACATACTGTCCCAAGGACAAAACCGTCAACAACTCAACTATTTAACAACCTTAAACTACCACCTAAACAATCAAACATCCACAATACCATATTCACAACCTTATTTCCCCGTCGATAATATTATTCCCTCACCGGAAAAAAAAAATGGACTCCTTCATGAACAACATCAAATCGGCTGCATCCGAAACCGCGACCGACGAAACTAAGACCAACCCGGATCAACCATCGAACACGGACCTTATGTCAAGTGCCAAGCTGGTGGCAGAGGCAGCTCAGTCGGCTGCAACCAACAAAACAGACCAAATTGACAAGGCTAAGGTCGCTGGAGCCACGGCGGACCTCCTAGACTCGGCTAAGCAGTATGGAAAGTTTGATGAGAGTCAGGGAGTAGGACAGTACATAAAACAGGCAGATGACTACCTTCACAAGTATGAAACGTCTGGTGCTAGTGATGATGCTACACCGCCTGTTGTCGAGGTGAAAGAAGCCGAGGCGCAGCCGGTTGGAGAGGAGAAAGGTGGGTCGGAAAGTGGGATTGGTGCTGGAGATGCTGTGAAGGCTGCCGGAAGCTTTTTTAAGTAGAAATATGAGTCTAGCTATTATATAAGTGTCTCATATAATCATATTTATCACTTGTACACTATGTTTACATGTTGTATGTTGTGTGATATTTATGTATTATATCATGTTGTATACGTTTGTAATGTGAGTATAAGGTTTGTTTTGTTATATAAAAGAAAAAAAGTGTTTTCATATAGTCATGAAATACGTGATACTATAGTGGGTAGGTACTTTTTCTCGTGTATTAGATATTAAGTATGATATTACTAGATTATACCCCGGGAACGTCCCGGGGTTGAAAAATCTAATATGACATATTAATTTTACATATGAAATAGAATGATGCGCTTTACAGTTACATGCATGAAAGCTTCGGGTAACAGCTAACCTAAAACAATTAAAAATATATCTCCAATGTTAACGCCTAACCTTAAACAATGTAGGACTCTAATATTAATATCTAACCTAAAACAATGTATTACTCCAATGCTAACGCATGTTGAAAATAGCATTCATATTTACTGATTTGAACATAATTAGTGACTTGTCTATACATGATTAATGATTTACCTGAACGCTTTATGTTTTTTTTTCCTGTTTTAAACAAAACCCAACAAAAAATAGTCGTTTTTTTTTCTCCGTTTTTTATATAGCACTATGGTACTCGTTGGAAAGATAATAAAACACTCGTTAATTTGGTGTAATTTTTTCTTTAAAAAATCTCGTATATAAAAGATATTAACGTTTAAAAATTATGGGAGGAAACATGAGAGAGAAAAATCTAATTTTGTTTTTAAATTATTTTTTTTCCTAAAATATCTAAATGCCACATGGGATGACACATGGCACACTCAATGAGGAGAATGCCTCTTTGAGTGCCATGTCATTAAAATTGCTTTCTTTTATTATATGTATAGATATGGTACATATTAGATCCCCTATTTTTTTGTGTAATATTATCAAACATCCCTTCCGTAGGTAGTTGACAAGAATCCGATACATACATGAGCGTATGTTATCATGCATTTTTTTTTTCGTATATATATGAGACAAAATAAAAACATACTCTGACTATTTGACTCGTTGACGTTTATACATATATAATATATTTAAAGACAAAACCATTAAATGTTCGAACATAAGTTGCCTATCATTAGACCAATATTTGCTATTCAAGGACACAATTTTGAAAGTGATCAGATTAACTAAAAGATGGAAATCATTGATATCGGGTAATAACTACATATCTTGCCAATGATGCAATGGCAATATGGTTGAGGCATTCTGATTTTACCCATGAGACCTGGGTTCGACTCCTACTATGAGCAACTCGTATGCCCTCCCCTTGCGTGGGGATGATCTCTCTGGGGTTTTTTCAGCATATGTCAGGCTAAACTCTGATGCCAGCGTGTTCCTGGTTAAGACAATATAGTCTGGTCAGAGTGGGGCGGTACTATAAAACTACTCACATATCTTCATGTTTTAATTTTTTATTGAACACCTATTTGTAGTCGTGCTTGTATCCCTAAACAGTAGACGCCATAAAACAAAATCTGACACCTCCAATCGGGAGTGGATCCAGGGAGGGTTTCATGCATTCCAGGAACCCCTTCGGTTTGGAAAAAAATAAAAATATTAGTGAAAATCAGTGAGAATAGACAAAAGAACCTCCTGAAAATAATTTTTGGATCCGTCACTCTCTCCATCAATTAACTTAATTAACTTTCTAACAATATACACCTTGTCCTATAATATTATTCATCAAAGATATAATATATATTGTATATTCGTAATATCCAAAAAAAAAAAAAAAAGAAGTTGATGACATTTAAAAAAAATCATTTTATTTTCAAGTGATTTAACCTTTTTTCAAACACTTAAACCATAAAAATACCATGTCCACGTGTGTGATTATTGTCGGGACAACTTTAATTTTGTTTTCGTATCAAACAATTGCCTAAGGCTAGGCGGTGAACAGACGAACCCAGCCCCCGTCCCACCCTTTTTCCCCCGTCCCCCACCTGCACACCCCACCGGAGCCCCCGTCCTCACCCTGCCCCGTCCCCCCCGTCTCCCCCAGGACGCCCCGGACGGGCCAATCACATTTTTTCTTTTTTTTTTTTTTTTTTTTTTTGTTTAAATGTTGGGTAATAGACCAATAGGAGATTTTCTTGAGAAATGGGTTTTTCATGTCTGTGCACCCCGCCCATGTCTCAAGAATGGTGAGACACCACTTTGGTGATGTGGCAGCCTACGTGGCACTGAGACATGGGTTTTTTGGTGTCTGTTCACCCTATAGCCTAACTATTCAACCAAGTGTCACATCACAATAATTAATAAGTAGTATTAATATTCTTTATAATTCTAAGCATTTTACTTAGATCACTCACACCCAAAAGTATACATCAATCTTTTACAACTTATGCCGCCCATCGATGTTGAGTTTTAAAGACACGACAGTTAATATTAGGGACAAGACTAAGTGTCGTTGCGACATCAACAACATAAAAACATTGGTTTATGGATTTTTCCCGTTGATCTAATCATATTCGCCTTCTCTTTAACCCTCATTTCTTCACGCTTTCGGTTTTTCTCATTTTCTGATATTGCTCCGCTAGAGATGTTTTCGATCGTTTCCATCTTTTCTTGCGAAATCTTGCAACGCTCTAGCTCGTTTCCCCTCTAGTTTACCCTGAAACATTCAACAATTATCTTATCAACATCAAAAATCTTATAACGTTGATATAAAAAAACAATTTGAAATCAAACCTCTTTTCTTATCAACTTGTTTTTGGCTTTCGACTTCTTTTTGCTCTCCCACTCGAATATTGTCGCTTTCACTTTCATAAACCTATTACAACTCAACAAGTGGCAATTTTGTCACTATGATTGATTAATTAGTTAATTCTTAATCAAGTTGACTTTACAAAGGTCAACTTGATCTATAATGAATTTATAAAAACATCATAAACCATCAAATAGTGAATTTATCAAGAATAATTTAGTAAATGTAACACATAAGCTTTTCCAATTGAGGTAAAATAAAACATACCGTTCTCTTGTTTTGTCCAACTGGGTTTTCTCCCAAATATCCGATTCTCCGAGTCTTGATTCGGGTTCTTTTTCGCTAGTTTGTTCACCCGATTGCTTATTTGCAACAATAATAGGAGGTTTTTTCGATGGATGATGTTGAGCCGATTGGTTTTTCAGGCATTTTCTCATCAGTTTTCGAATTAACGACAGTTGGCTTTGGTTTATTCGCTCCGTCAAGGAGATCCTCATTAGATTTTGGACTTGCCAACTCCTCTATTATTTCTACATCTCCCATTTAGTTTACATATGGTCAATATAACAAGTTTATATAAGAGGGGCTAAACTTATAACCAATTAACCATAAGGGGAAAGATCCGGTACAAATAGTTTTTTTGGTAAGAACTGTGAGAATCAAAGGAGGGTATTTTTTTATTTTTTTTTTCAATTTTTTTTTCCCATATTGTTAAACATGTATTATAGTATTGAAAACTAAAAAAAATTGGTGTAGAGTAATTACGTTTAGAGTAATTACATAATTACTCTAGTGTAAACTAATGTATTTACCTTAATGACATAATTACACTAAAAAATTTTATTTTTATTTTATTTTTTTGTATTATTCATCTAGAAAGAATGTTTAAGCACATAGGAAAAAAAATTCTAAAAAAAATAAATTTTTTTACCCCCTTTGATTACCAAAAAACTATTTGTATTTGATCTTTACTCTTAACCATAATATATTTTCTTGAATTTTCTTACAAAATCCTTCAATATAAATATACATGAGTGTTTAATGGTTTGTGTACACATGTTGACGGGTCCAACCTCTATAAATAGTTCTTGATGTCAATATAAACGTTTGTAAGGTAAACTTCACATTAATTAATGAAATTGTATAAGCATCCATTATGTTATAGTAAAAATATCAATGTGTTATTTTGAAATATTATTGTGGCTAATTCAATATAAATAAAAAGCATTACCTGAGAAAGATTTTCTAGAGTTAGTACTAGAGTTCGGATCTTGTTTTATTTCGTGTTCTTTGTTTTCGATAGAAATTATAGCAAATGTGGCGGCTGCAACCGCAGTTCGAAAGTCCTCGCCTTCCATTCTCTTATCAGCACGACTTGTTTCAGGAGAGAGTTGTCTTTTGCCCCAAGTATGGCTTTTCTTACCATCTACAAATTAACAAAACATGTTACTTGGGACAACCGTTTGTCCATTTGTGTTCTAAATATAGTAACATATTGAGTTTAAATATGTTTATATGTTGTATATATAGTACAAAGAACACTTCATGAGTTATTCATAACTTCGAGTTTTGTAACTTAATTACCTCTTTTGAGAGATCGTGTTCTTCGAGATGAAACCTTACGGTCTCTGATTACACGCGATGTCTGCGGTTTGTTATCCTCTTCGACTTGAAAAATTCTCATGCTACATTGATTTTGAATTATAAGATTGTGAAAAACGTATCACGTACCCTTTCAAAAATGTTTAAAACATTGTATTTTGTAAGAACAAACATTACCGGTAATTATTTACACTTTGTAGTTACATCTTTTAACATGATATTTATCTACAATAACATGTGTTGAGTATAACGATATTTGAAAGTTCATCATTTACCTGATTTGTTTGATCAAATTCTCCATGATTGAATATGTAGGGATGTGAAATTTACTCAAAAAAGATTGATACAAATGAAAGATTAAAGGGAGAGGTAAGGTCTGTCTACATCTCACCCTCCCCAGACCCTACCAATAGTTTACTATTTGTGGGATTTTTTACTGGGTATGGTTGTTGTTGTATAGTTGGGTATGTACTTTTTCTCGTGTATTAGATATTAAGTATGATATTATATGGTACATATTAGATCCCCTATTTTTTGTGTAATATTATCAAACATCCCTTCCGTAGGTAGTTGACAAGAATCCGATACATACATGAGCGTATGTTATCATGCATATTTTTTTTCGTATATATATGAGACAAAATAAAAACATACTCTGACTATTTGACTCGTTGACGTTTTTACATATATTTAAAGACAAAACCATTAAATGTTCGAACATAAGTTGCCTATCACTAGAACCAATATTTGCTATTCAAGGACACAATTTTGAAAGTGATCAGAGTAACTAAAATGATGGAAATCATTGATATCCGGTAATAACTACTCACATATCTTGCCAATCATGTTATGGTCACATGGTTGAGGCATCCTGGTTGTACCCACGAGAACCGGGTTCGACTCTCACTATGAGCAACTCGCATGTCCTCCTCTTGCGTGTGGCTGATCTCTTTGGGGTTTTTCCAGTGTATGTCAGACCAAACTCTAATGCCAGTGTGAGCTCGGTTAAGACAACATAGTCTAATTGGAGTGGGACGGTACCAAAAAACTACTCACATATCTTCATGTTTTAATTTTTTATTGAACATCTATCTTATTATTGCAGACAGTAGACGCCATAAAACAAAATCTGACTAGCGGATCTAGGGAGGGTTTCTTGTATTCCAGGAACCCTTCGATTTGGAAAAAAATAAATTATAAAAATATGAGTGGAAATATTAGTGAAAATCAGTGAGAATAGACAAAAGAACCTCCTGAAAATAATTTCTGGATCCGTCACTCTGTCCAATCCAAGTAACTTAATTAACTTTCTAACAGTATACACCTAGCTTGTCCGATAATATACATCATCAAAGATATAATATATATTGTATATTCGTAATATCCAAAAAAAGAAGTTGATGATATT
The DNA here is from genome assembly GCA_030844895.1 of Ambrosia x helenae. Classification (NCBI taxonomy): domain Eukaryota; kingdom Viridiplantae; phylum Streptophyta; class Magnoliopsida; order Asterales; family Asteraceae; genus Ambrosia; species Ambrosia x helenae. The sequence continues at coordinate 24,584 of JAUTDX010000684.1, read as the reverse complement.
TTAAAAAAAATCATTTTATTTTCAAGTAATTTAACCTTTTTTTTTAAACACTTAAACTACGAAAATACCATGTCCACGTGTGTGATCATTGTCGGGACAACTTTTTTAATTTTTAATTTTGTTTTCGTATCAAACAATTGCCTAACTATTCAACCAAGTGTCACATTCACAATAATTAATGAGTAGTATTAATGTGCTTTATAATTCTAAGCAATTTACTTAGATCACTCACACCCAAAAGTATACATCAATCTTTTACAACTTATGCCGTCCATCGATGTTGAGTTTTAAAGACACGACAGTTAATATTAGCGACAGACTACGTGTCGTTGCGACATCAACAACATAAAAAACATTGGTTTATGGATTTTTCCCGTTGATCTAATCATATTCGCCTTCTCTTTGACCCTTGTTTCTTCTCGCTTTCGGTTTTTCTCATTTTTTGATATTGCTCCGCTAGAGATGTTTTCGATCGTTTCCATCTTTCTTGCGAAATCTTGCAACGCTCTAGCTCGTTTCCCCTCTAGTTTACCCTGAAACATTCAATGGTTATCTTATCAGCGTCAAAAATCTTATAACATTGATATAAAAAAATCTAAAATCAAACCTCTTTTCTTATCAACTTATTTTTCGCTTTCGACTTCTTTTTGCTCTCCCACTCGAATATTCTTGCTTTCACTTTCATAAACCTATTACAACTCAACAAGTGGCAAGTTTGTCACTATGATTGATTAATTAATTAATTATTAATCAAGTTGACCTTACAAAGGTCAACTTGATCTATAATGAATTATAAAAACATCATAAACCATCAAATAGTGAATTTATCAAGAACAATTTAGTAAATCTAACATATAAGCTTTTCCAATGTAGGTAAAATAAAACATACCGTTCTCTTGTTTTGTCCAACTGGGTTTTCTCCCAAATATCTGATTCTCCGAGTCTTGATTCGGGTTCTTTTTGCTAGTTTGTTCACCCGATTGCTTATTTGCAACACTAATAGGAGGTTTTTCGATGGATGGTGTTGAGCCGATAGGTTTTTCAGGCACTTTCTCATCAGTTTTCAAATTAACGACAGTTGGCTTTGGTTTATTCGCTCCGTCAAGGAGATCCTCATTAGATTTTGGACTTGGCAACTCCTCCATTATTTCTACATCTCCCATTTAGTTTACATATGGTCACTATAACATGTTTCTATAAGAGGGGCTAAACTTATAACCAATTAACCATAATATATTTTCTTGAATTTTCTTAAATCCTTCAATATAAATATATATGAGTGTTTAATGGTTTGTGTTCACAAGTTGACGAGTCGAACTTCTATAAATAGTTCTTGATGTCAAAATAAACGCTTGTAAGGTAAACTTCACAGTAATGAAATTGTTTAAGCATCCATTATATTATAGTTATACATCAATGTGTTACTTTGAAATATTATTGTGGTTAACTCAATATAAACAAAAAATATTACCTGAGAAAGATTTTCTAGAGTTAGAGTTCAAGTTCTGATCTTGTTTTATTTCTTGTTCTTTGTTTTCGATAGAAATTATAGCAAATGCAGCGGCTGCAACCGCTGTTCGAAACTCCTCGCCTTCCATTCTCTTATCAGCACGACTTGTTTCAGGAGAGAGTTGTCTTTTGCCCAAGTGTGACTTTTCTTACCATCTACAAATTAACAAAACATGTTACTTGGGACAACCGGTTTGTCCATTTGTGTTCTAAATATAGTAACATATTGAGTTTAAATATGTTTATATGTTGTATATATAGTACAAAGAACACTTCATGAGTTATTCATAACTTCGAGTTTTGTAACTTAATTTACCTCTTTTGAGAGATCGTGTTCTTCGAGATGAAACCTTACGGTCTCTGATTACACGCGATGTTTGCGGTTTGTTATCCTCTTCGACTTGAAAAATTCTCATGCTACATTGATTGTGAATTATAAGATTGTGAAAAACATATCACGTACCCTTTCAAAAATGTTTAAAACATTATATTTTGTAAGAACAAACATTATCGGTAATTATTTACACTTTGTAGTTATATCTTTTAACATGATATTTATCTACAATAACATGTGTTGAGTATAACGATATTTGAAAGTTCATCATTTACCTGATTTGTTTGATCAAATTCTCCATGATTGAATATGTAGGGATGTGAAATTTACTCAAAAAAGATTGATACAAATGAAAGATTAAAGGGAGAAGTAAGGTTTTGCTTTGGTATGTACTTAGCATTTGGTTCTTGATAATGTGTTGAGAAAGTATTCTTTTCTTATGCAATTGGTTTTGTATGGATTTATTTGGAATAGCCCCATTTTCCATTTGGACCTACTTTTGATCCTATTATTTAATTCATATAGCTTTTAAAATTATTTTATCATGTAATAATTCTAATAAACTTACATTTCGATGTAAGAATCTCTAAAACCTTTATATCTAAAAAAAACTTTTTGCATAAAGAAACATTGGTATAAATATGCTTAATAATAAATAGAGATGAAGGATATGTTTATTGAAATTAGGTTAATCCATTATAAAGAACGGAAATAAGCACAAGTAAACAAGCATTTCAGCTATAATGTTTCAGCCAAAATTGAGATCAATATATCTATGTTTTTATCACCGAATGACCGACCCTTTCTATCTAGGAGAGAAGGATGTTTATAGTAGTAATTGCCCAAGAATGGCAACTGTCGCGTGGGTCCCATTGCTGATGACCGTTAGGGAATGTTGCACTGTCCCTCTCCTATTGGTTGGTTGTCCTTTTCAATTGTCCTTGCTGCCTGTTAGAAGATCATAGAGCAAGGAATTCTCTCCATTGATTGGCTAGATGTCCATTTCATTGTCCTATGATAGTTGGCATATCCTAGGTGGCGCGTGGACACATAGAATATTCTTTCGATTATTCTCATTCTGATGTGTATGTTGTTGGCCAATGCGTGCATGCAGGTACACATCTCTTCATTACAGTTCTTAGACAAACAAAAAGTAAATTTTAAATTTAGTTCCTCTTACATGTTACATATTTGTGCCAATATATAATAAAACTTAAAAAGTATACAATAAAATCATGATTCTGTTAATGTATCTCTACCTCTATTAGACCATGGGTAGTGGTAGTGAAATTTCAAGCCTCACAATGGGGCATTGTGTGACATGGCATCCTAATCACACATGGGGCATTGTGGGGCTTGAAATTAAAAGGGGGGTGTAGTGGTTTCAAGCCTCACAATGCCCTTTGCAATGATTACTGTGACACCTGCCAGGTTTCTAGGTCAAGATCCGTACACCAACTTACCATTTTGTCAATGCCAGTAATGCATTAAACATTTCATTACAATACATGTGTTACCTCGAGTCTAGCAAGGCCTATGATAGATCTGGAATTCATTTCAATAACATGTTTACTTATTCAAACCCGGACATTCATGAAACATTTTGTGAATGCTCAACATATGAAAATCATAGAATTTCATAAACCATTGTTTGAATTTTTAACACATATGTAACATGAGTTAACAAGTTGGTTCATCACACGTTTAAAGATAAATTAACACATGACATATTATGTGCATAACACAATACCAATAAAGTTTAACAAATCACACATGTGTTAACCATGTCAAAACACAAGAATACATACGCACAAACTCATACCAATCGATTTACACATACATAAGTTAGATGGATTTCAAATACCTATTATACATATGTGTAATCGACTAATATGTATAGATATGTGGTGGATCATGATAAAACTTTAAAAATAAATATCCATGTATATATATATATATATATATATATGTAAAACACAAATCACCTATGTGTATATTATTAGAACCTATTATGGAATACACAATATATACATACGTATATATATACATATACACGACCACACACACACATATATATATATATATATATATGTGTGTGTGTGTGTATGTGTGAGTTTGATGAACCATTACACTGCCCCACAAGCCATTTCTAGGAAGCTTGGAGGTTGTAGAGTGGAAGGAACTAGCTAGAAATCGATTCCATCTTTGTTCTAAGGCACATTATATTAGTATGCTAACAAACTATCCCTTGTTTTCTTTTCATTCATGTTTCGACCCATATCAAGCTTACCCGACCATTTCATCACTCGCACACACCATACACGGCTGTAACAAGTTAATATTAATCGAACATGGCACTCTAAAGTGGTAACAATTACAAAAGAACACATTTGTATGTATACCTACATGTGATATATATACCCACGTATAAACACACACATACGAACACACATACTCACACACATACACACGAGTGTATGCGTGTGTGTATAGGATAAATATAAGGCCAGAAGAATCGTTTTTGGAACCTAAGGTTTGACATATATACGTAATGGTAATATTGGAAACATACGTTAAAAGCCAAGAAAACGTGTGTTAAAAGAGCTTTAAGTTAAAGTTTTTAGAGAAACATATGTTAACAACCTAGACATATGTGTAAACTATGGTAAAACACGGAAAAACGACATTTTACACAAGAAAGATCCAAGACATGTGTTAAGATGCCTCATTTGGTACAAATAAGTGGCATATACCACATGGTGGCATGAACCAAGACATCGGTTTTTGCCACAAATAGTTAATCACAGACACAAATAACAACAAAAACAAGTTTTTCCAACAAACACAGTGTGTGACATATATGGACAGCCGTACATAAACACACAGTCCATAAAAGTACAAATCGGGTGAGCAATTGCATGGTAAACAATACAAACATAGACTTAAGTTGTCCTTATGTGAATCTAGGGCACTCTTGTTCGGACATTGCACGTCAGATTCAGTCAGTAGTTTGCACTCAGGCATCAGTTGAGTTCTCACGGCCCCATTTTACTGTTTTCATACTTTTTAGGGGGAAAATATGCGTACAAGTTCAGTTACAGTTTTTACTATTATGTGAACATGAGACAAAAAGGTTCAGATTACTCATAAGCCCTCGTGTCATACATTTCACTGTAACCATTAGCTATGGACTTAGTCATGAAACACCGGAATAGATCTATTGGGTTGACACCCCCACTTTTGGTTAGTCGCTCTAACCGGATGACATATATCAAAAGAGTGCTTCAATTTCACATTACATTCATTGTCTTTAGTGTACAATGGGCGAGGCACAACATGCGTCAAATATTGGTTACGGGCTCATGACAGTCACATAATAATTATTGTCTTAGCTAGGCAATGATCCAGCCACCCATGGTTTACATAGAACTCAAAACCCGTTACCTCACCAACTTAATTGTTGACATATTTAAATTGCATGTTTTTCAAGCAATTAATTGAGCATCATGGAACTTGAAGTCGCGCGTGAGCATCTCGGGGGATATCTTGAACCTTGTTTTGATTAAATGATTTTAGACAATATCATTTTAAATATGGTTCTTAAGACAATATTTTGGTTGTTTTTGTTAAACAATGTCGTCTTTTAATATATCTCTTATTCTATGAAATTGATGCGTGCGTGACTTGTGTGCTTGAAAACCTTTTGAAGTAACATATCGCGTTTCCGCCTTGGCGGGGGGTGACAATTACCCATTTAAAAAAAATAATAAAACAAATAAATTTTATGATTAACTAACTAACCAAAATAAAACCAAGACGAGCGAGACGTTTAAACGGGCTTGATACGCGGTATCCACCTACCCGAACCCTACCTGTAAAAGCATGACCCATCCTTCCTCCCCTCATTTCTTTGTTCAGCCAACACCCCCTTCAAAACCCTAGATCTATCTCTCTCTACCCCTTTCTCTTGGATCTCTCTCTTTTCTTCCAATTTCAACAACCCATGACCACCATAGCTATGGCCATGGTTGCAGAAAAAAGAAAAAAAAACTAGTCGTTGATGTAGCCAATGGAGATTTGTTGTAGATTTGTGATTGGTTGTTGATTTGTGAAGTGCAGTGTGAAACTTTCACGCTAGAATTTTTTTGGGCCATAACACCACACGTGGCGGTGGTCATGCACGTTATGGGGCGTTTTTCCCCTTCCATGCCCTTTTAACGCTTCATTACACATGGTCTTACGAACCTGAGGTTGGGGCGTACGTACTATCAACAATTATTTTTCTTCTCACACAGTTAAGGCAAACTTTATAAGTATTTATGTGTTTATCATTAGTGTTGAATGAACCAGATGTTCAGTGAACTGTTCATGAACTGTTCGATGAGGAGTTCGTTTACGTTTGTTCATTTAATAAATGAACAAACATGAACAAGAAAATTTGTTCGGTTAGTTAAATGAATGAATACGAATAGATGACTCGTTCATTTAATTGTTTTCGTGAACGTTCCGTAATTTGTTTGTGAATGTTCGTTTATTTATATTTGTTTATATTCATTTGTTAATGTTGTTCATTAAAAAATTTGTACATTTATTTGTTTTATCAAAACTCTTCATATTCATTAATTTTTATGAAGGGATAGGGTTTTCATTTATTTGTTAGGGTAATAAATAAATAAGAATTAAAGAATTTAAAGAGTTTAGAGATAAAATAAATAAACTTAAAACAACATTAACAAACGAACATTAATTATTATAAACATGAACATTCAAAAGTAGATTACCAAACATTCACAAACATAGAACGAGACATCCGTTTGTGTTTATTCATTTAACTAATCGAATGAAATTTCCTGTTCATGTTTGTTCATTTTTTAAATGAACGAACGTAAACAAACTTCCAATCGAACGATTCAGTTCGTTGAAGGTTCAGTTCAGTTACAACCTTAGTGATGAACGCATTTCCTTCTCATTATTCACATCAACGAATACGATCGACCCCCGTTCCACGATTAGGCCTTCAAGTTCCAACCCTATTTGTATTTGTTTGTGTTCGTGAACTGATCTTGAACACGTTCACCTCCTTAACAAACGAATACAAACAAGCGTTATTTGTATTCGTTCTATTCGTTTAAAACCCCATTTATCGAGTTAAGTGAAATTTTCGTCTCTATGGTTTGCACGAGTTAACAGATTCAGTCCAATCCTAACACCTTGCATCCCTAACATTTGACGAGCTAACACATTACATCCCTCTGGCTAACTTCGTTTATTTTTTTTCTTTTATTTTTTGTTAAATGTCCAAAAAACCCTTGGTAAATAAAAAACACTAATTAAAAAGTAATAACCTATTTTCTTTATCACCCCCAATAACCATCACCACCATTGATTCTTGAACCAAACAACCATCATCACCATTGAGTCTTGAACCAAATAACCTAATAACCATCACCACTACTGACTCTTTCCTTTTTTTTCAGGTCACAACCAGAGATGGTTAAGATGATGGTGGTACAACGATGGGTGTGGTGGTCTTTCTAGGAGGTAGTGCTTGCTGTGGAGATGGCATACGACGGAGATGGCGATCATTAGATAGTGGAAGTAGATGGGATTAGGGCTCATATGTGAATGGTTTGGAATGATGGAGTGTTGAGTGGTGGCTTGTGAAGGTTGGATGGTGGGGGGTTGGTTGGAGAAGAAGATGGAAAAAAAGTTAGAGGGCATATTAGTAATTTCACACATTAATTAACAGAAAAACTTAATGGTGTTACGATCCAGTTATGTAATATGTTATTCTGTCAAACATTAGGGATACAAGGTGTTAAGAGTGGACTAAACCAGTTAACTCAAGCAAACCACAAAGACAAAAATTGCATTAACTCCCTGATTTCTCTTGATGTAGTTTAGTTTTGTATTGTATTGTATTGATATGTGCCGAATGTTTAGAAAATCAAAGTATGTAGACCATAACTAATTGTTAACCAAAAACACACGGACAATATTTGTCACTTCCATCATCTACAAGTCTACAAGCAATCCTACGGCTGAGATTAATCCAATCCAATTCATTCAAGCCCTAATTACACTCCAGTCTCCCAACACAATTGTTCTTCATCGTCGTCATCGATTGTTCACCAAACCCTCAACAACAACAACAACAACAACAATATGTCAGACAAAAGAAACATACAAGACCAAAAGCGTCGACAACTGGCAGAAAAGTTCGAGCTAAGAAGAAAGCTCTACAAAGCGTTTACAAAAGACACAGATCTCCCAAACGATGTGCGTGAAAAACATCGGTGTAAGTTAGCCGCGTTGCCACGTAACAGTTCGTTCACACGTGTCATGAACCGGTGTGTGTTCACTGGTCGTGCTCATGCTGTTTATAAAATGTTTCGTGTTTCTCGTATCGTGTTTCGTGATCTGGCTTCCAAAGGTTTGTTGCAGGGTGTTAAGAAGGCGTCCTGGTAATATTATTATTATTAATATTAATAATAAGGTTGGGTTTTTTTACTGATGTTATGTTATTTTGGTTTTGAATTAACGTGAATGTTATGAATTGATGGATTTTGATACAATTGGTTTATGGTTTATGTTGAATGTTAATGGAATTAAGAGTTGATGCATTTGATTTGGAGATTTGGATTTGATTAAACTGTTACTGTTTGATTTGAAACTGGAAATTGAACTCGAGTCTATCATCCGAGCATCCACAATGTACAAACCTCGGATTTACAAACTTACCTAAAGACTCGTTTTTCCCACAATGTACAAACCTCCACATACGCAAACCAAACAATTTATAAACCCCTGCTTGTCCGCAAGAGTTTCGGGCTTGCAGACTTGCTGCAACTCAATCCACCTATGGACCCGCTGTACAGTGTACCAACCTCTTCAAGGTCTGCCACATAGGATTTGGTTTTGATGAGAGATGCACATTGTGGGTGCTCTGTGTGTTCGGGTAAGGCTACACAATTTGGTAACACTGCCGAAATAAGGTAGTGCTAGCACGTATATGTCACCGAATGCTGTAAGGGGGGGGGGGGGTAGTTATGGGTGGTTAAGAGAAGTGTTGCCACCTATTTAAGTGATTTTAGGTAGTAGAGTGTGAAAGTGAGGTGACTCTTTATGATTAGTCGGTATTTGGGTACTTGATAGGAGTTTTCCTTCCTCCCTTGATAGCAGTGTAAATGAGCCGAACCTGATCATTAACTTCCGAGTGCTCAACCTCGACCTTGGTGCAGTTTGAGCTTTGTTTCTAAAGCTCAAACTTGGACTGTGAAAGGTTTTCAAGCTCGAGCGCGACTTGGCTCTTTTATTATTTCTTACTTAGTTTATATTAGTTATAATTGTTTTTATATAAATTTTACATTTATAACATAACACACACATATAGTATTTGGTTATTTATATTTTATACATAATAATCATTAATATATAAAAAATTTATATATTTAATATATGAAACAAAAATATTTAAACAATAGGCTCGTTTAGGCTTGCCAGCTGACTCGAGCACGGTATGTGAAGCTCGGGCTCAAACTTGTTTATTTGCTTTTAAGATGGGGCTTGGAATCATTTACCACACAATGTTATTTTTAGGCTTGGGCTCGTCTAAGCTCGACGTGTTTTGAACTTTTCACGAGCTGATTTCAAAGTGACTCATGAGCAGCTTGGCTTGTTTACGCCCCTAACGATGTACAAGAGAAACATCGTTGTAAGTTAGACGTGTTACCTTGCAACAGTTCGCTTATTCGAGTCATGAACCAGTGTGTTTTCACCAGTTGTGTTCATGCTGTTTATAAGATGTTTCGAGTGTCTCGTATCATGTTTTGTGGTTTGGCTTCTTGAGGTCTTTACATGGAAGAAGGCATCATTGTGGGATTATTGATTTGGTACGAGAATAAGGTTAGTTTTTCTGATCCGGTTGAACAATTATGGATGTTACGATTGATTATCGTTGCTGGAACTGATCATGTTTCGTTGTTGGAACTTATTTTGAGTCCGAATCTACGTAAAAGTTATGATTCGATGATTTTTAGTAATAATTAGTTTATGATTTTGTTGAATGTTTAAGGAATCAGAGTGGATAAATTTGATTATTGTTGTACTTATCTAATACAAATTGTGTTTGGTCAACAAGCTGCTTCAATCAGTACTTGATCTGCAAATTATTGTTTACTCCTTTGATTAAATTGGTACTTGAACAGTTGAACTCTAGTGTAGTCAAGCTTTCATTGTGTTAGAGCGCAAACTCGAGCCTGTAAAACCAACTTTAAATATGCAAGTAGCTGAACTGAAGTCAACTTACATGGGTCGGCCTAGGGATGTAAATAAGATGAGCTGCTCGATAGTTACTCGAGATCAATATAATAAAGTTCTAGAATTGAGCTAAACTTGATAGGAGGTCCGAGGTTGCGTCTAAGTTGGAGTTTCTTTAATGAACGAGGCCAAGATTCATCTGGAGTTTAAGCAAGAAAGCACCATGAATGAAACCGGACACGTTAGAAACCCCAGTGCTCAATGAGATAGCCACATATATCAATTGCCAACAGTTGAAAGGTTTAGGGTCTTTGTTATGTGACTGATCAACCTAGGTATTAGATCAGGGTTCATAAGAAGATTGAATTTCAGATAGCTGCTACCAATGGGGCATCCAAGAAATCATTGACACACCATACTAAGGATAGTAGTTAATCGTGAAACACGATGGTGAGATTAGGGAGGTGGAATCGATGGAGAGGAAGATAATAATTAGGACTAAAATTATTTTTTTTAGTTGCGTTCTACATCGGATGATCGGAAACACCAAGATGGCGTAGACCATTTCCGGCGAAGAAACTCGTGGTTTTCCTGCAAAAAACGGTGACGAACTCTTTTTCCAGCCCCTTAACTCTTGTAGTCTTGTGATAACTGATGAGTTCTACATTGTTGATTGTAAGATGGGAGTTAGCACTTAGTGAGAAGAAATCATGTACCCTTGTTATCATTTACTTCTTTTGTGTTTGCCATTGTCTTATCACTTGGAGTTGTGATATTTAGAGGGTGTTTGGGGTTGAGTTTTGAAATGGATTTTTAGATTATTGTGTTTTGAAAACGCAAATAATCAGTTTTTACTGTTTGGGAAAAGTTTATAAAAATAGATTATTTGCGTTAAAGGGTTACCAAAACGCAATAATCTAAAAGCAGCTTCACTCCTACTGCATCAAAACGCATAATCTATTTTCAAAAAAACAATCCCAAACACCCTCTTACTCCACATTAGGGTGTTCAACAAATTGAATAACGGATTTTTGAGTTATTTGAATCGATTTTTTTTTGAATTTTTGTTTTTTACCCGAATTCGTATTCGATTACGACTCGATTTACTTTATTCGTATTTCAAACTCGAATGCGAATAAATTCTATTTAATTCAAATTCACTATAAATAATGAATTGTTTTACTTTTAGATTTAAAACTACTACAAACACCTTATTTTTAACATATAAAATACTAATATATAAAAATTGATAAATATTATGTCAATATATGAATGGTAAAAGTAGTATAGACTATATAGCCTTTTGGAGTTTTTGTTTGACTTGAATTCGAAATAAATCGGATTCAAATTCTTGATAGTAGAATCGAATTCTTAATCGAATGGAACTGAGTGGAATTTTGAATTTTTCAAATCTGAATTGAATTCTGAACACCCTTACTCCTAGTATATCTAATTGAGTCAAGCACAACACAAATGGCGCCAACCTAGCATCATGGAATTCTTCGCTAATATTCATTGTTGATCTCTGCCAACTTTGATATATGCTCACACTCCTATGTCAATTTTACTCTAACTAACACCGGTTAACCTCATCACATATAGGGGGGGGGGGGGGGGGGTGCTTAAGAACCGATATCGTCATTGTACTTACTATTAGTGAGTGTATAACAGGGCATATGGTTCCGCATCTGGATCATGTATGGTTGTCACCAACAATCAATTATGGTCTTATTAGTAGTGCCCTTGTCAGTTATGGAAGACTCGGTTTGCTGTGATACCAATCCGGTTGTGTCGTTGTAACCTCAATTTGGTCCGATGCATTTTTGAGGCGGCATCTGAGTCGTGTCATTTGCACCTGATTTAGTCTATTTTTGGATGTTAGATTTTACCGTTAAATTAAAACTCAAATGAAAAACCCTTACGTCTTATCAAGTTTGTTAGCCAATAGTACAAATAAGATGTCCAATTAAATTTACAACCCAATAGTACGAATAAGACCTATAATTAAATACGCCATGTCTCTTCTAAATGTTACTAGTTACTACACGTAACAATGATTGATGTTATATTAACCATCTTAATCTAAAGCATTTGGACCCTGATCCAACATGTTTATGTTGTTGTAAGAAAATTTCTAGATCTGATCAGCGTTTTTTGTGTCTTACTCCATGAATAATTTTAAGGAGGAAATATTAAACTAACTTTAATCTAAACATAATAAACTAGCTTTTATCCTGGGAGCGTCTCGGGGTTGAAAAATCTAATATGACATATCAATTTTACATACATAATAGACTGATGCGCTTTACAGTTACATGCAGGAAAGTGTCGTGTAGCACCTAACCTAAAACAATTAACAATGTATCTCCAATGTTAACGTCTAACCTTAAACAATGTATAACTCTAATATTTTAGAATTCATATTTACTGGTTTGAACATAATTAATGACTTGCCTATACATGATTAATGAATAATTTGAACACTTTGTATTTTTTTAATGTATGAACAAAACTCCACAAAAAATAGTCGTTTTTTTTTCTCCGTTTTTTATAAAGCACTATGATACTCGTTGGAAATATAATAAAACGCTCATTAATTTGGTGTAATTTTAGTCTTTAAAAACTCTCGTATATAAAAGATATTAACGTTTAAAAATTATGGGATGAAAATGAGAGAAAAAAAATCAAATTTTATTTTTAATTCTAAGATATGCATATATTGTATAGGGTTTTAATTAATTTTATTATTAGATTTATTAATAATAAAAAAATAAAAAAAATTAAACACTCTCACCTTAACGTGTCACGTGGCACATTCAAGGAGGGGATGAGGCCTCCATTGAATGCCACGTCATCATAAGTCAATTCTTTTATTAATAGTTATAGATAAATAACAGTCGTATTACAATTTTATGAGCTTAACGTTCTCTTTTTATCGTATCTCTTACTTCGCCCCTAATTAGGTATTAGATACTTACATCTCACCCAAGAGGACAAACAGAAAGAGACAAAAGGGTACTATTGCGCCGTCCGATAGTAATTAATATATATAGTAATTATATCTTATTTTAAAATATTATTTTATAATTCCTATATAACACCCCATTATTCAATTGACCCTAGGATTGAAAAAATAACACATTAACACATGAATCGTGAATTTAATTTCTAACACACGAGGATTAATAAATTTCAAGTTTTAACAAAACTAAGGTTATAACATCAAAACATGATTAAAGTTATGTTATGTTCACGACCTAGAAGTTTTACAATCCTAAAATAACAGAGGAATGGGTTTGATTCAACAAAAGAGTTAGCGTAAACGTTCAACATTTAGCGCATGCGGTTCTTGAGTCATCCACGATCATCTGCCGGCTTCCCAATCACCAAACCTAAGATTTTCCACACAATAAACAAATAAGGATGAGTAGCGAGTTGCATGGGATTGATTTAAAACCGATTAGATGTGAAAGTCACACGATTTCGAGCCAAAAGATCAAGCCTAAGGCCCCTCATCACTCTCGTTGTAGGCTACGGCTACCAGACCGTAGCCTACGATTTTGTTGTTGTTGTTTGTTTTTGTTGGGGAGGGTCGCCGTAAGCTATGGCCAATAAGGCGTAGCTTATGGTTGACACTGGCTGATATAATTTGGCCAATTAACCGTAGGTTACGGCCCAGTATCGTAGCCTAGGGTTCACAGCTGCTGTAAAACATGATTTTGGCTGGGACTTAAACCAATTTTTGACCTCTTACCTTGCACCATAATATACCTTATGTGCAACTATGAACATGCTTTCGTATTCCTGAAAATCATGAATTTTGGGTTCTCATATGGGTCTTTAGTATCACAAAACCATATATTTCGAGGTCTTTAGGATGAATCACACCAATTTACTTTATAAGCACTTACTACCTAATTGACCCGTTAAGGCTTGTTCACGAGCTATCTTCTACACTTATGCTCAAAGTGTTTACTTCCCATTTAAAAGGTCATCAATACCTATTTTCAAGACTCAAATTATTCATTACAACAAAGCGTGACCGCCTATACTACTTGTTAAATTGAGGGTCATTGAACGTCTCCTCGCTATATAAAGTATCACCAAAACTAATTAGGACTCTCATGACTCCCTCTCCTCATATTTGGGCAATTGGGCTACAGTACTCATCTAGACTAGATGATAGTATGGTTTTGTCTTATCATCCTACCGTTGTGGCGATGCCTCATGTCCATGGCCACGTGTGCCACTCCTCTCGGTCTAAAACGCGGGGTCTGAATACAAGGTTTCAAGAATTCCATATTCTTCCGAATGCCTAACACGACAAGAGGGAACAACTTCCTTATATTCATGCCACACATCTAACTTATAACACAGTCATCAATATGAAATGGTTGAAGTCATAATATGACTCACCTAATTCGTGCTCCTTGAGTTTCAACTCCTTGCCCGAACTAGGCCCCGATGTTTCTTGCTTGACGCCTAGAGACATTTAGGCATTGGTTGTTAGTCACGATTTCAAATAACCACACACGTTTATCAACAATACGTCTATGCTAAGTATATCAATATGCTTTTCAATGAAATTGGGCTTCATTGTGGCGTTTTATCAAACACTTGGTGGGCGATTTTTTGTAAGCTTTATTTAGTGGCCATTTATATCATTGTAAATTCTTAACCCTTTTAAGCCTATAATTCCCATCCTTGGCACTACAAATATACCCTCGCGTGTCAAACATGTGAGGGATTTAACTATGAAAAACTAGCCCAGTTAGTGTAAAGGACAAAGGTTGTAACAAACTATTGAAATTAAAGACAAAGACTGAAATTATTCTTTTTAAATGACCAGATCCATAATTTTGCTTAAAATAAAGGACAATAATTGTAATTTTGTCTTTGCTTTGTGTGTGTGGTGTGTATTTTTGGCATGAAGGAGGAGACTGGGGAATGAGTTTTCTGGCTCCTTTTTGTTATTTCTTGGGCTTAAGTTTGTCACTTGACAGATTTGGCACCTTAAGATGCATAAATCAAGTTTTAAAGTTTTGTTATTAACCAAGCTAGTGTCGAATGTTATTCGGGCCATTTTCCTAACGGATATAACCAGTTTACTAGGCCAAGGTGGAAATGCTGGAATTTCCCCGTCATTTGCTTGGTTAGAAATTTCAAATTATACATTATCACGAGGGTTATAATTAACAAGAAAATTTGACGCGTTATATCCTATATATAATATATTCATTACTAACTATTTAATAGTGTCTTTATTAAATATGCAAATATAGCTTTTTAATATAAATAACACTTTACCATTTCCGTAACTAATTGTTTTCATTTCACTATAGAATAAAATAGAAAGTTATTCTTCATTTCTTCTTGAAAATTTTAATCCTTATTCTTCAAATTATGCCACATGACATTCCTTTTTATAATTTCTTAATAATATTATTAAATTTCAAGTACAATTATAGTTGTGTAAATTGAACAGTAACTAACAGACTTACTGTGCTCCATTATTGTTGTTGTTAATTTTTACGTTTTGTCTGACCTCCACGTGTTGAGAGGGATTTTGTGTTGGGAGGGCTTTAGGTGGGCCACGTGTCTTTCTTACTTCTCCATTTTCTATACCGTACACCTCTCATTTCTCTCTCTCTCTCTCATGCAACTTCCTCACTCTCTCTTTTTCACTGACCCGACAATCTCAACTGATTACCCACAACCCTGTCAAGATCCCCACTACATGGCACGCAACTCACCTACATGGTGATGATGGTGTGCCGAACAGGGGGTTACAGATCTGGAACGGGGATATGGGGAGTGATGGTGACGGTGATTTGGTCTTCAGATGTATGATGTGGTATCCTTTGTGGACGGTAGTGCCCTACGCCGCCTCCACCTCCACCTTCGTCGTTGGACACCTTAGGTGGATGGTGGCGATGGTGGGTGATGTGGGTATTGAATAGTCAGTAACACAGTTACTGTTCCCTGTTATTGTTGCCGTTATTTTTTACGTTTTCCCTGGCCTTCACGTGTTGACAGGGTTTGTGTGTTGGGAGATCTTTATCTGGGCCACATGCTTTCTTTGTTGAGTTTCTTTAAACAGTTACGTTGGTTGATTGTGGTGGGTTTAAGATAGACAAAATTACACGGATGGTGCCTGTGGTTTTCATGTAATAACGCCTTAAGGTACTAAGCAACTTTTTTAACTTCTTTAGGGCCCATGGTTTAGTTTTTGTAACGAAAATGGGTATTAAGGTTTGTTTTTGTAACAATATTGGGTACTAATACTACCTATCGTTAAATTTTCTGTTAACTTTAGTTAAAGTGATTAAAATGCCTTTTTATAAACTAGAGGGGCCATTATTTAATAAACTTCATGGGTACTAATACTACATATCTTTAAATTTTCTGTTAACTTTAGTTAAAGTGATTAAAATGCCTTTTTATAAACTAGAGGGGCCATTATGTAATAAACTTCATTTACAAAACCCTTAGTACCCAAACATGAAACTTTAGAGAAACCACATGGACTAACCATGTAATTAACTCATTATTTGATTAAATGTATTTATTTTTAAGATTTATAATTAAATAAGGAATATTTAATTAAAACATATTGTTTTATTAAATATATTTATCCCATTATTTATAAAAATAAATACACTTCTAAGATAGATAAAACGTTCTAAATGTTATTAATTTACTTATGGATTTTAATGAAATTCAAAAATGATTTTTTCCTTGTAGGTTCAAACCTACCAAGCCCATCAGTTCTTGAAGAAGAAAAAAAAATCTTTTTTTTTTATTTATAAAAATTCAACTTCTGTTTGTTTCGATCTTTTTTAATTTTCTTGAATTGGGTTTGCATCTTTTTGGCCAAAAATAATACTTAATTCAATCACATAAAGAAAACATTTTTATAAGTTAAATCCAAGTTATTAGATTAATAGTTGTAACCATAACACAAATCCATCCAACATTAAGTTAAATGTTTTCTTTATGGTTACAACTATTAATCTTATAACTTGGATTTATTTTTATAAATAATGGGATAAATATATTTAATAAATGTGTTATGGTTACAACTATTAATCTAATAACTTGGATTTATTTTTATAAATAATGGGATAAATATATTTAATAAAACAATGTTTTAATTAAATATTCCTTATTTAATTATAAATCTTAAAAATAAATATATTTAATAAAATAATGAGTTAATTACATGGTTAGTCCCTGTGGTTTATTTAAAGTTTCATGTTTGGGTACTAAGGTTTTGTAAATGAAGTTTAATACATAATGGCCCCTCTAGTTTATAAAAAACATTTTAATTCCTTTAACTAAAGTTAACAGAAAATTTAACGATAGTTAGTATTAGTACCCAACATTGTTACAAAAATAAACCTTAATACCCATTTTCCTTACAAAAACTAAACCATGGGCCCTAAAGAAGTTAAAAAAGTTGCTTAGTACCTTAAGGCGTTATTACATGAAAACCACAGGCACCATCCGTGTAATTTGTTGTTTAAGATATTTTCAAGTCAGTGGGTTTGTTGGTTGGCTATGATGAGTTCGTAAAATTTCCCGATAACCGCGACAAGGATAGTGGATGGCAGGTTTTAACTTGCAACCCATATGCAGCCATGTTTGTGTAAAACTTTGAGCCAGAGAAAGCATTATTTCGCTTAAGTGCGGGTTTGTGTTTTCTAACAAAATTCGATTGGTGTATTTGTGCGCTTTGGTGAATTTACCTTTGCCTAATTAATTTTTGTTTCTTTGCATTTTTAGGTAAGAATCAGTTTTGCAAAGTAATTGTTAGTGTTATAAGTTTTGTTGTATGTGTTGGGTTTGTAAATAGCTGAAT
Source organism: Ambrosia x helenae (assembly GCA_030844895.1). NCBI lineage: Eukaryota > Viridiplantae > Streptophyta > Magnoliopsida > Asterales > Asteraceae > Ambrosia > Ambrosia x helenae. The sequence continues at coordinate 6,621 of JAUTDX010000684.1, read as the reverse complement.
CTCGAATACATCTTTCATCAGTGGTTGATGTTTGTGTGTTGATTTTGAAGTTTGATATTAATGTATAACTTTTATCTTTATCACCCTTATCTCTAACTCTTTAAATAAAATTATATATAGTATTAAATTATAAGTTGTTTATGCATTGAGGTGTTGTAAAGTTGGCTTTAAGGGTGTTCTGTGCATAGTTAGTTGTACTCTTGGCAGTATTTAGTGTACACGCATATTCTGTTTTGTTTAAAAGCCACCGCCCCTTTCTCTCCCTCTCTCATTTTCTGATTTGCTCTGCTCTGCATCTTTCCCTCTGCCCTATTTCTCCTCCATAATCAAAAGGCTTGAAGGTGTTCTTCATCCACCATTTCATTAGATGCTTTTATGATTTTGCTCCATTTTTTAACCGTAAACAAACCGATCAAAACCCTCTCTGTTATGACGACGATAGAGACAGAGCGATGAGATGGTGGTTCACGTCTAGGGTTCACTGAAGGCCCGTTGATGGTGGCGTTCAAGTGGAAACACCTATAGTATCGGTGGCAATGATGCTGGTTGCCAACCAGAAAGGCCATCATATCTTCCAAACCTAAATCCAAGGTTAGTCAATCACCTACTCTATAATAACAACAACCCTCAACTGCTTATTTTTCTTCAACATTTTTGTTCGATTAATACTTGGTTTTTTATTTTATTGTTCTCTGCTGGTGTCGGCACTACTTGACGAAGACAGGAAGTCCATGGCGATGTCTTGCTGTTAAACCGTTGGACCTAAGTTGACATTTAGGTTTTATTGTTATTATTATAAAATCACTATGTTACATTCTTTTAGTTTTTTTGTTGTTCGTATTTTAATTATGTGTTATACGACAAATAAACAATGAATGTATCAGAATGGGAAGTACCCCCAAGCTAATAATCCTATTACATAATAAAATAATAAGGGAAGCACAAGTAGCAAGCCCATGAACCAATGTAAGATGGAGTATGCTTATAGACCATCCACCAGATTCTTAAATGGTTTGGCATATAACCATCCATTAGAATGGTGTTGGACTTTCTATGCGACTTGGCACGCATATTTGTGGGTACGCTGAATCTATTCAGACCAGAAGGCTGCATGCTTGAACTACGTTTTGCTTTCTTTTGGTAATCTCCGTGGCTATTGTTTTTATTTGGTTTATATGACTTCTTAGTGAACTCAATTCTAATTGATGTAACAAACGCTTTGATGGACAATTAACTAGATTTACCATGGCGCCGCGGGTCTTAGATTGACTAAGTTGTTGTATTTTATGTTATACGTTTTATGTGTGGTTAAACCTTTTCACGCCTACTTTTCTTTTCACTTTTCCGTTGTTGGTGGTCGTTGGTCGTGGTGTGGTTATTGGTAGTGATGCTTGGTGAATGCATTCACTTGATATATCATTTGTGTTATTGTCTCTCTAGCACCACAAATTGATTGCAACATGTCCCCGCCGCAACGCGGGGGGTCAAATTCTAGTTTATATTATAAGGTGTGTAATTAAAACTTTAAAAGTGTAAAAGTGAATCTTATAAAAAAAAGTTTGCCAACTATGATGAGATCGGTTAAGTTACTACGCATGATTTACAAATTGTTGTATGCTATTCTTTTTCATAATTATACACACTAGAAGCGTGTTCCTACGATGCGGCGTGAGAACACCAATATGATACTGTTAATCACATAACAAGTTATTTTTTAATTATAAAAACTATAGCAATGTCATACTCAAATTAAATAAAATAAACTGCTAGTAATATTATTAAATTATAACTTCTCATTTATTTACTTTTGTTTCTTACCATTTTCCTTCCTTATCTTAAAAAGGTTTTCAAATAATGTCCTATGCCATTCTCTTCTTTAATTTTTTTTAAACGGCCAACTAAAGAACGCCGGGTACTTCGTACGTGGCCTCCTAGTGGCAAAGACAGGGGCACAGCCCGACCCACCCCAGACGCACGAAGCCCCTAGCCCGCTTCTAGGGAAAACCCGATCCACCTACCCGCTCGAAGGCACGACAGTAGTGAACGGTAAAACTGGCGAGATCAGGACTCGAACTCATGACCATAGGTCATGAGTCATCCATCATTTCTCATTATGTTCTTCATGGAAATCGAACCTGAGACCTCCAAGAGAGATCCCTGGTCCATTCACCAACTGAGCTATAATTTACATTATGTTTATTTAGCCAATGTAATACACCTGTTTTTCTTAAAGATATAACATTATATGAAATTATATTTATTCAACCCGTGTAATACATAAGGTTTTAATCTAGTTTATCACTAAGCCAATTTAATTGGTGCAACATATTTGCATTTTCTTTTAAAAAAACAGAAAAAATCAACCAGTATGAGTTCATATATTTTTTATTGATTAGCTATGAGATGCATATACAATCTTCCATTCGATGTCTTCTTTTTGATATTTCGTTCTTATTTCGATTTCCGTTTTGAAAATAACTTTTAATTTCAGAAGATTAATCTTGAATGACAATTCATCCGAATTTATTTGATAGACACATAGTTGCTAGAAACCATAAAAAACGTTTAATAGTTAAGTTTTACATGTTTACGATATGATGTTTTAGTTTTGATTGTGTTCATCTTTGTAGTTAATAAAAACCTTACAAAGTAGAAGATTCGGAATCATATATATCTTGTAAAACTTTTAAATATTTTTAAAACTTTTAAAAACAATAGAAACATGACATAATTAAATGGTCCCAAATGCAAATTTCGACCTATCCTAAATGTGACAGTAAACAAACAGATAGAACAATTTCGTGTTACTCTAATACTCACGTTATTTTTATCCGTATGTTTTAATTAGATCATGTTATTTTAATTATGTGGAAAACATGCTAATACGAATAGAATTTAGATGTCTATCATTTGCAAATTATGATTTTGTATATTAGGTAGCGTTTGGTATGCAGGAATGGAAGGCGGAATGGAATGGAGCATTACGATGGAATGAAAAAAAAGGTGTTTGGTTGGTCAAGGTAATGAAATTATCCATTACCTCCTCCATTCCATTCCCCCTCAAGACCCCCAAATTCATTCCATCCATCCCCCATGTTTTTTTTTTCATTCCATTCCCTTTGTCACCCTTCATCAGCACCAACCACACCACCACCCACCTCTACCACTACCACCCATCGCCACCACCGCTTGACGCCACCACCGACCACCGCCAACCACCGACTGCCGCCACCCACCGACCACCACCGCCACTCTCTGCCACCCCCACCCATCGACTACCGCCATCATCGACCACCCGCCACCCACACCAACCGCCACCTACCACGAAGCACTGACCGCCATCACCGACACTCTCCGTCACCGACCACTACACCACCGCCACCCACCACCAACCACCAACGCCACCCACCACCAACCACCACCTCCACCTCCACCACCGACCACCCCGCCACCCACCACCAACCGCCACCTACCACGAAGCACTGACCGCCATCACCGACACTCTCCGTCACCGACCACTACCACCACCGCCACCCACCACCAACCACCACCTCCACCTCCACCTCCATCACCGACCACCGCCACCCACATCCAAGCACCGACTGCCACCACCGACACTCTTCGTCACCAACTACCACCACCACCAACCGCCACCTCCACCACTTACCATCGCCACCCACCACCAAGCACCGACCACTACCACCGACACTCTCCGTCACCGACATAGACCGACCATCACCACCACCCATCGTTGTTGCCGCGCGATTGGACCACCACCGTTGCCGCTACCACGATCGCCACCACCAACCGCCAACCACCTCAACCACACCAACCACCGTCGCCGACACCCACTATCAACCGCTATCGCCACCACTCACCATCGCCGGTTTATTCCTAAGTCTTTTCCTACCTACCAAACAATACAAAGTAATGATTCATTCCATTCCTACGTGGTAACCAAACAAGACCATGGAATGGTAATCATCCATTTCATTCCTTTGTCCATTCCATTCTCTCATCTATTCCATTACCCCATACAGCCTTGTATATGATTAAACATTTGTACTAGCTTATAAATAAAATAAATAATAAGGTCATCAGATTATAGATCACATCTCTTTTATGATTTAAATAATTAAAATAAATGAAGTATACGGATATCTATCATGGGTTTCATGCTCTTCCAATAAATTTGTAACTATTTTTCATTTATTGGCATGAAGGTACGAAAAGAAAAAAACAAGGAAATCAAGTGAAAACTATGCGTGAAGTTTTGGCGGGATGAAGTTTGTATACCTTACATATATATTTCCTATATTATTTATTTGTATTAAAGATTAATTTCAACGGAAACATTTTATTTGCTTTCTAGATTAACTTTTATTTGATTACAACTAAGTTTACTCGAGACAGGCTAACATATTAAAAAAATGATGTGCATGTTATGACTTATGAGTTGTGATCAAGTTATAAATTCGTTAAATCTATGTTACTTTGAGACAGGTTGACAAGTTGAAATGATGTGTACGTTATAAATAAGTCATGCTCAAATTAGAAACAGGTTAAATGGGTCGTAAACAAATTAGTGGTTTATAAATTTAATTATAATACAACTACTACGTGGAATCCTGTGTGAAACACACGGGAAGACCGAGTCTATCTTAAGGCCTGTTTAGTAAAAACAACACTAAAAACCCAATCGTCTGCTGCGAAGAAAAGCGGTTTAGTACCGTCTGTTTATTTGTTTATAACAGTTATTGTTACCCCCAAAATATACAAAAACATAAACGGATCAACTGTTATGGTCTGTTTAGTAAACCCCAAATTAAACAGTCGATCTATTGTTAAAAGAAAAAGATTAGGAAAGTGAGTTGTGCTTGAGTTTATAAACAACATATTTTATATCTTCTACAATTCTAATTAATTCATGAGTCATTTAATGAATGGGTTACATAAAAAATCATTAAACTCATGTATTCAATAATAAAGTGGACAAACACATACATTTACAAAGTCAACAAATATTGAGTTTTATAGAATAAGCAAAAGTACTATATATTGACCCCTTCCCCACCACCCCCATTGAATTAAACCACCATCTTCCTCATGAGAATAAAGCCTGTAAATTTTAATGAACTCATGGACTTCACTTGATACCAATTCAACCTATAAAGATATAAAAAAAAGTACAACTATTATTGCCGTTTGTACAACTAGCTTTTATCATCTATCTTAATTCTTAACCTATTTCCATACATGTTTTTGCTGCTTCCAAACCAAAACCATGTTGCAGATTTACAGGAATTCAAACTCAAGAACAGGATGGATAATAGTGAGTCTCTGATTACATTCATAAAAAAAAGGAAAGAAAACAGCAAAATTAATATTAATAATAATAATAATAATAATAATTAAAAAACAACGTCATTGTAAAATCTTGGATCATGAAGAAACATGGGATCTTGAAAAAGATTAAGAATTTTCAGTTGTGAAGAGGGTTAGGACCAGATGGGACTAATCTTTTTGCTACACCGTATCTTGGGTCGATTTCATCTGGTGACGGCGGTGACGGTGGTTGCGGTTGGTAGTGGTGGCGGAGAAGGTGGAGTCTGTGGGATTGGAAGTGTGTTGGGTTGGATATGGTAGTGGTGGTGGTGCAATGTTGATCATGGTGGTGTTGAGGGTGGTGGAGGGAAGTTTTCGGCGAATTGGTAGCGGTAGCGGTAACGGTAGCGGTGGCGGTGATAAAGATGTGGAGGAGTACGAGCAGGAGAAGAACTTTCCGGCGAGTTAATGAGAGAAAAGTTCTTCATTTTGTTTTGTTGGGAGAGATGAAATGGTTGTGATATGATGGTGAAGGGAGTATTTATAAGACATGAGGATTATCTTATAACTATAATTTGAATTTAATGATCACCTCATATTTTTTATAGATATATATACAAAATAGTTCTTTTTTGTTTATAATAATAACTTTAAGAGTCGTATACAACTTATTGTTTCAAATAAGTCGAAAACCATAAAATGTATTATGTTACATGGTCAAGTTATTCTACACAATGTAATAAAATTGAGAAGAGTGAGAAAGATATAAAAAACACAATACATCATGAAATATGACACAAAGAGCCACAAAATATAAACAATGCTGAAGAAAAAAGACATAATGAATTGAAAAAACGACATAATGATACATAAAAAGACACAATGATATAAATTATAATACAAAAAGAAAAAAGAAAATAAAAGAAAAGAAATACTTCGCTTTCGTGCGTGTACAACTCCGTTTTCAATATAATTTATGTCGAAACGATGATAAAACATAAAAATAAATACGGTACCAATTTTGATCAGACGATATTGGTTAGTTTGTCATGGTAAAGAAAAAAAAACAATTAAACCTTCTCAATTTTAAACAAAATTTTATGGATAATTATTCTTGTTTAAATAAAGATAAATATTATAGCGTTTACTATTATTTTAAAATTTTAAATATGGTAATTAATAATTTTATTTTTTATCTTTTTTAATCTTGATATTTATTTAACTTATAATAAATAATTATGGCCCGCCTCTATTGCTCTTCCCTTTTTCTCTGTTATTCTCTTCTATTAAATAACA
>JAUTDX010006729.1:0-36899 GCA_030844895.1 Ambrosia x helenae | reverse complement strand
GCATAGTCATCATATTAGGAAAATGAAATCTCAAAAGAAGAACCACCACTTTAGGACGCAAAGTGCCACCGCCATGCCCCTCATTTGACCATACCTTCAACGGATCACACTTCTCTCCTATACTTTGGCCCCTCAACACATTTTTCATTATCTTAACAATAATATATAACTCAATTCTTATATGTATATGTACAATTAAATATGGGTTTTAAAATATGTTAAAGTATCAAAGTTTGTAACTCCTCATATGCAATTTCGCCATTAAAAAATAAAATAGATTATAAAAAAATGTTATTTCATGATTAACAATTATATAATATAAATAAAGTTTATATTGTGGTTAGGTTACATTGTTTTTGCTTTGGATATTTGTGGGGCAGTTCATTCAAGCAAGGTATGATTAAAGTAGAACCAAAGTAGTCCCAGGTTCTAGACACGATAAGGTAGATCGACAGGAGTAGCCCAAGAATTATTATTCTCCAAGAAAACTCTTTAACTCGCTTTTTCGAGTTTGGATCTGATTACAGTATCAAAGAGTATCATAATTCCATAAACGCTAAGAAATTTAGAATAGAAAGATTAAGGGGTTGTTTGGTTGATTAACGCTATGTTCCCCAGTTTTATTTAAGGGGGGAAAGGGAAGGATTTGGGAGGAAACAAGGAAGAAAAAGTGTTTTAGAGTTTTTTCTCAGCGAGGGAAAGGGGAGGAGAAGAGAGGGGAAATTGTGAGGTTTTTTTTGCTAAAATTCATCCTCCCATATTGGAAGGAAACGGAGAGAGAAAGGAGAGGAGGAAGGATTCCCTTCTCTTCCTTCCTTAACTTAAAACTCTGGAACACAGCGTAAGTGCTGAATCATTAAGATAGTCTGAATGGTTAAGAGGCTCTGAATGGTTAAGAGCTGAATCATTCAGCATCCATATTAGCTTAATGGTTCAGCACTTAATCATTCCATTCAGATGCTGAAAACAAACAGTCTGAATGCTGAATGATTCAGACCTGAATGGTTAAGAGGCTACCAAACAGCCCCTAAGTAAAACTAGGTGTATTAATACGCGCGTTTGCGCATTTTTTACATGACGTGTTAATGCGGATTTTGGTAACCGACAAAGGCATAGAGACTCACCTTGGACAATGAGAAAATACAAAAGTGGCAGCGGCTACGCGGAGAATACGGGGAATTTCCCGCGGTCCGTAGCACATGGTAGAGATGGCACACGGTAGATATGGTCGGTGGCCGGCTCGAGTGAAGCAGCTATTCATTTCGTGATCGAAAAATATATAGATAATAAACGAACAAAAACCGAACCCGTGCGAAATCGGGTGTAAAAAACGCATTATGTCGGAGGAAAAAATGGGGAAAAAAAAACTTAATAAAAAAGTTGGTGACCAAAACGGTGGAAAAAAACTTAAACAAAAAGTAAAAAAACATTGTGTGGCCAAAATGAGGGAAAAAAAGCTTAACGAAAAATTTAGTGGTCAAAATGAGAAAAAAATTTTAACAAAAACGTGCGAAATTTGGTAAAAAAAACGCATTATGTCGGGGCCAAAACGGGGAAAAAAAAAAACTTAATAAGAAAAGTTGGTGGCCAAAAATGGGGTAAAAAAAACATTGTGTGGCCAAAATGAGGGAAAAAAACTTAACAAAAAATTTGGTGGTAAAAATGAGAAAAAAAAAGTTAACAAAAAGAGAAAAGGGCCAAAACGGAAAAAAAAAAATTAATAAAAAAGTTGGTGGCCAAAACGGAAAAAAAAAAACTTAAACAAAAAGTAAAACTTAATAAAAAAGTTGGTAGCCAAAACAGGAAAAAAACTTAAACAAAAAGTAAAAAAACGTTGTGTGGCCAAAATGAGGGAAAAAATACTTAACAAAAAAATTGGTGGTCAAAAATTAGAAAAAAGTTAAAAAAGTGGTCAAAATGAAAAAACCTAAAACATAACTATTTAAACTGGAAGGCTTATTATTATTATCTAATTTCACATACATCCGATCCAACCCTAGTCCCTAAGTATGTTAGACATAATAAAACACATCCCGGCGTATGCTCAGGATGGATCACATGTTATTTTGTGTCACGACATTACTCTATAACACATTATTGTATAGGGCTATTATGCATTTCATACTAAGACTTATGTGTGTAATATGTAACCTAACTAAAGGTTACTTGTATCACGTTATTGAATAGTACAATGGCGGATTCACTTTTGTCGAAGGTGGATTTGTGCCCACCATCCAACCCACGAAATGTGTTTTTCAAAGTGAAGATCAAAAAAGTGGACGAACCTGTAATTAAGCTGTAACAGGGACGAATCCGCTGGATCTTGAATGATTCCGAACCTAGGCTTAAACCTGCACAAGGTAGAAACCGTTAGGCTCGTTAAAGAGGAGGAGGTAGGGCCTCTCTGTAACCACCCTTCGGCGTGAGGATAAGTATTTGTTTAGAGAGAGAAAGTAGAGAGAGAAAGTATGGTTCGGAGTGTAAGCATTCGTGTGTGAATTGTACTTTGTGGGGGGTATTTATAGTGGTCAGCAAAGTTATGTACTTTGCTTCGAACCCTTGTACTTTCCTTCGGAAGTGTCTGACTTCGAAGGTAAAATGTACTTTTTATTGGCAGGGGTGACATGCTGCATCTTCAGGCCATATGGTCGTAACTTGTCGTTAAGCTGCGGTATAATTTCTTATACCTCTTCACAAAGCAAGCAATTTGAAATATAAGCATGTATTACAAGCTTGACTGGTTATATATGTATGTGTTCACGGTTTTATCAATTCTTTTACCCATCCAAAGAGAATGGTGATGATTAAAGTGTGAATAAAATAAAGAAAATAAACAATTTAAACCAAATTAGATTTGATCAAATATGTTAAAAATCGCGAGAAAGTTGAATAATTAGACGTTGAAATTGTAGGCAATACGGGTTTACTATTTTTTTTTTAATTTATAATTGATCTCAAATAATTTATCATATTATTAAGTAAATAAGTATGAATGGTTTTACAATATCATTAAGCGAATAAGTAAAAATTAGTTTTATACGACCTAGTTTGACCCGCGTTCTTTCAACCTAACCACATTATGGCCCCTAAAAAAAAAATCTAACTCGCCACTAGAATGGTATTCCATGAAATATGCTAATTCTAGGAGTTTGTTAAACATGAAATATGCTTTTAATCATATACATCTTCACTTAATAAAGAATATCATTATATGAAGGCATGAGAAAGCCCATCAAATGTACAACATTTAAAATTTTAATAATATATATAATGTTAGGTTATTATTATTCGATTGAAAAAAAAACAAAGATACGTGGCGTATAGGTCTATACGCCACGTAAAGAATCAGAAATTTTCACCCAAGAGTTGGTTTTCAACCTGAAAAAAGCCATGTCCATATATACACCGACGCGTATAGAGTTAGTTAAATAAAGTCTCTGACGCTGAACATTCTCTGACACCTAATCATTGGACCTATACGCCGTGTATAAGACTATACATACATGAGGGGTGTGCCAATAACAAAAGTCTTTGTAAACTATTGTTAATGTATGCTATCTTTTTTTTATTTTTATTAATTGAAAAAGGGTAACGACATAGTTTGTTGCCTGCTTGCCTCATGTAATTGTTACAGAGTTATGAAATGTAGACACGATTAATAATTAAATTGAAAAGAAAATGATCGCAAAAGGACGAGTATGGACAATACATACATGAATAATGTACCAGAAATAGTCAAAGTTAACTGCAGGTTATATGATGTCGAGTCATATCCAGTTTTGGACTAAGCACAAAATTATTTTCTTCACTATACACACACACAGTACTATATTCTCAAGGTACAATGTATCCATGTGCTATCTTTATTACTGCTTTTATTTTTACTTGTTATTCTCTGATTTCTCTCTATAGTATAGTATATATGTGTTTAAATCGAGATGGGGGTGGGGTAAGTGGATAGAAGGAATCTTGAAGTCGTCTAGGTCCGCGGTTCTTGTGAACGGGTCTCCAACCTTCGAATTTAATTGTGAAAAGGGTCTTCGTCAAGGCGACCCTATCTCACCGTTCTTATTCCTTATAGTGATGGAGGCGTTGTCTTGGTTGTTGAAAAAGCACAAGAGATTGGAGTCCTTAAAGGTATTAATTTTTCAGAGAATGAAGCCAAGATTACCCACTTGTTTTATGCGGACGATGCGCTTATTATGGGGGAATGGTCGCAAGAAAACATTCAAAACACGGCTCGCATTTTGAGGATATTCTACATTTGTTCGGGGCTTCGTTATAAACATCCATAAGTCCAACCTTTATGGGATTGGAACGGAGGATTTTGAAGTAGATGATATGATGGCGATTTTGGGTTGTAAGCGTGGTTCTTTCCGTTTGTGTATTTGGGGATTAAAGTGGGAGCAAATATGTCCAGAATTAATAACTGGAATATGGTTATTGACGTGATTAAAAGAAGGTTAGAAACATGGAAGGCGAGAACTTTATCTATAGGAGGGCGATTGGTTTTGATTAAGTCGGTTCTTGAAAACCTTCCGGTATATTATTTCTCATTGTATCAAGCGCCTAAAGCGGTTGTTCAAAGTATTGAGGCGATCTTCAGACGGTTCTTTTGGGCCGGCTCTTCGGGTGTTAATAAGATCCCATGGGTTGCTTGGGAGGTTATAGCTAGACCAAAAAATAAAGGTGGGTTGGGAGTTACTAGTGTACAAGACACAAATGTAGCGCTTTTGCTTAAATGGACGTGGCGGGTACAAATGTGAAGCTGTGAGCCTTTGGAAAAAGATTATTGTGGGTTGTAATGGGGCGGGCAACAAGAGCTTGGTCTTTACTACCATGTGGTCCTCTCGCTAGTGGGTGTTGGAGAAGGATTGTGAAAATAGGTTCAAAAAGCTTGCCAATGGTTTGGAATTTAACAGTCTATTTGCAGCGCAGGTAGGCGATGGCTCGGCGGTTAATTTCTGGACGGATACATGGCTGCGTCACGAGCCTTTGCGCTTGATTTATCCAGCTCTGTTTCGGCTGGAAAGCAATAAGTGGGCAGCAGTTAACAATCGAGTGCAGATCGAGAACGGGTCGCTGATTGGGATGTTGTGGAGCTGGAAACAGACGCCTTCGTCTGATGCAGAAGTGAATGAATTGTATCAGCTGCTGTCAGACTTGTTCGAGTATAGCTGGACGCTGGGTACGGATAAATGGTCCTGGAAAGGCAATAAGAATGGGTCGTTTTCGGTTAGAGGCGCTAAACAAGTTTTTAGCGACTCCCTTTACAGCAGCGCATAGTGAAGTTTGTATTAAATGGAAGACTTGGACACCTCTAAAGTGTAAGATTATGGTATGGCGCGCAGCTCTTAATCGCCTTCCTACTAAAATGGAGTTATCTAAACGCGGGGTGTTGATAGAAGATTTGGTTTGTCCCATGTGTGGCGAAGATCATGAAACGCTAATGCACTTACTAACCGGTTGTATAGTGTCCACGGAGATTTGGGCTAGAGTATCATCTTGGTGTAACATTAGTCCGCCGATTGTTTTTGATGTCAAGGACCTTCTTGCTTTAGCGGACCTACAACCATACTCGAAGAAGGAGAAGGATATCCTTAGAGGCATTATTTACACTACTATATGGATGTTGTGGAACGAAAGGAACTCGAGAGTGTTTGGAGGTAAACATCGGCGTCCTTTTGAAATCTTAGCGAATGTAAAAACCGTGTCGTTTTTTTTGGTTTAGACATAGATCGAGAATTAAAAGGGTAGAGTGGAATACGTGGTGTAGTAGTCCTTTGAATGCGTTGTAATCGGTTTGGCCGGTGGTCCCCGTTTTGAGGTCCATATTCGGCTTTTGTTTATAATGAAGTTTATCTTTCAAAAAAAAAATAGTATATATGTGTTTATACCGTCTCCAATTAAACCGGCTGATTACCGGTCTAAAGTTTAGTAAGTCGGATTTTAATCTTATTTGATAAAATCATTAGTCACAATATATACCATACTCAATCAATCATCTTCACAGCTTCACATGATAACATTAACGGCATGGATATTAGTACACCAACTATTTCTACATTTTTATCTATACTACTTGTATAGATGAATTATCATATAAATGAATGAAGTAAATAACATGATTATTCACCTATACTATTCGTATAAATCTGTACGACTCGTATAGATGGATTATCATATTTTTGGTTGAGAGTTTAAGATGTTCCCTAATTTTTAACTAATTTTATATTTTGTAAATTTTTAATAATTAATTAGCCCAATAATGTTTCTCTTACATGATAAAGGCATTTTTTAGACAATCTGACATTAACAGTAAAATGTTGAACGTATGATCTGTCTAGTTCTGTATGCATAAAAAACAAGAACGCTCTCCACATGGTAGAACTCCTCTATTCTAACTATTATGTCCAACATATGACACATGATAAAAGCACTTCTTTAGACAAGTTGTGATTGTGTTCAATTTTTAAAGTCATCGCGATCAAATCTTGTGCTCCCAACTTGTTGTCGTTTCATGTCTTTTTCTCCTCCAGATCAGGATGTGTGTTGTCATTGGAAGAGAACTGAATAAAAAATGAATTAGATTAGGGTCTAATATATAGAAAACTTGAGAGAATATTATGCCGTGTCAAATAACTCAAACGTAAATTGAGGAATATTACATCGTGTCAAAAAAACTATATCAAATATCGAGGATCGTTACACCGTTAAATAATTTTTTTAATCATGATGATCATCATAATAATAAGTAGAGTTTTGAGGAGGGTAACATCATTCACAACCCGTCCATCAAATTACACTAAAAATCACTACTCCACCTTCTAAATCTTCTCTCTCCTAATTAAAATAATAATACTTTTTCATATTTTTATCATTATATTTTCTCTCTCCCCACTCACAACCACTTACAAAAATATCAAAATATATATATGGGTGAACAGTAGTTTTTCAAATATAGGGGTGAATAATGCTTTCACCAACTATTTTCTCTCTCCTCCAATCACAACCACTCACACCTACCCCATATAATTTGAGGGAACCCTCACATAATTTGATGGACGGGCTGTGAATGCTCTAAGATGTATATAACCACCTCTACCCCATAAAAATAAAGAGACTGCCTCCAATGAAACCATCAACTCGATAGTAGTTTTGTATCAAACCTTAGACATAAGACACATAACACTTAGCAATCAGGACAAGCCCGATTGGTGCATGTATCTCTTTGTGTTTTGACTATCAACGCCACCACATGATGCATGATTAAACCGCCCGTCGTTTTAACGTTATTTTCACAAATTCAGTAAATAACGTTAAAAATCAGTGCAATATTACTTTTCTCCATATGAGCGTCCACACATATATGCAATATACGCACACTCTGTAAGCGGGGCTAAAAAGATTCGTTTACTAAAAGACAGAAAAAAAACATACTACATGAGACATGTAGTTATATATGACTTGTATAGATTGAAAGACCAATTTTACTATTTTTACACCTCTATATGATAATATGATAAAGGCTCACGCAACAATCTTTGTTGTATGACGTGTATCTATACGAGCCATATAATTCTATAATTTATTCAATAGATATGTTAAAATAGTCACATTAAGTATTAATAACATCCCTGATCAAAAAAAAAGTATTAATAACATCCCATAAAATTAAATGTAACGTGTACTAAGGCCTTGTGTAGTGGAACCACCATAGCGCCGTTTTCAGGCTATAGCGCCCGGGTACACCGCCCCCCGGGGCGCTATAGCCCGTTTTGAGGTCTGGCCGTTGTCTCCATAACAGCGTTGTGGGAATGGTTTGGTCAAAGTGACCGTTATCCAAACGGCTATATTCCATTTAAAAAAAAAAAAAAAAATTCACTTCTAAATATCTATATATATATATGTGTGTTATACTATAAACATACAATACAAACACACACTCATTCACACATACAATACATATTTACAACTCACAAAATTTCAACACACAAAGAATTCACCAAAATGTCGTCTCCTCCCTCCGAAGATTCGTTTATCGATCTATATAACCAGTTTTTTTCGCGATGACGGCGCGGAAGAGGAAGAAGCCGTTACGAGTGCGGCTACGCTAGCGACTAGCGCGATGCATCTTATAAATAATCCCCCCCCACGGCCGATATTGTCTAGGCAATACATAGAGCGAGACCGTGTAGCCGCCAATGACCGTTTGATGAATGACTATTTCAATGAGAATCCGGTATACGGCCCTGGTATGTTTAGGCGAAGATTTAGGATGAGTAAAAACTTATTTTTGCGCATCACGCAAGATTTAGAGTCCGCCTATGACTACTTTAAGCAAAAACCCGACGCTAGAGGGTGTTTAGGATTCACCCCAATTCAAAAGGTGACTTCCGCAATACGTGTACTCGCCTACGGGAACACATACGATATCAATGATGAGTATCTGAAGATGGCGGAGAAAACCACACGCGATACTTTGGAGCATTTCTGCTACGGTATTTACAAATATACTTTTAATTTTTTTATATATACATATACTTGGTACATATTTTTTATATATACATTTGATTTTTTTAGGTATATGCCAATTATATGGAAAAAGATACTTGAGAAACCCGACATGGAGCGACCTTCAACAACTATATGAAAGGCATTTACAAAAACATGGACTACCCGGTATGATGGTAGTATAGATTGTCGTCAATGGCGATGGTATGCTTGTCCAACCGCATGGCGAGGTCAACATTCACGCGGTGACCAAAAGGGACCAACGTTGGTTTTACAAGCAGTTGCCTCAAACGACCTGTGGGTTTGGTCGGCCTTCTTTGGTCTCGCCGGGTGTATGAACGACATAAATACTTTTCAGTTTTCGCCATTGCTAGAGTCTTACATTGGCGGAACAATACCGAAATGTGGGTTTTATGCAAATAATAATTACTACGAGCATGGATACTACTTGGCGGATGGTATATATCCGGAGTATTCAATGCTCGTCAAAACGTTTAGTCAGACAACAGATGAAAGAAGGCAATATTTTAAAAGAACTCATGAGTCTGCAAGAAAGGACGTCGAGAGGTGTTTTGGCGTTCTACAACAACGATGGCATTTTGTTAGAAATCCTTGTCGTGTGTGGGAAAAAGAAAGGATTAGAATGGTGATGTATGCTTGTATCATAATGCATAATATGATACTTGAAGACGAAGGAAAGGCAATATGCCCAAACTATTTTGCAGAAGAAGATGTTCCAGGGACGCAAGCGACACAGGAGGAGAGATTCCAAAACAGTGCCATGTTGCGTTCCAAGGAGATACATAACGCGTTGAAGGCGGATTTGGTGGAGGAAGCATGGTCGATTCGCCCGCTTCATCATCACAACCAAGAAGAAGAAGAAGAAGATGATGAAGAAGAAGAAGAAGGAGAAGAAGAAGCAGAAGAAGAAGAAGGAGAAAACGAAGAAGGAGAAAACGAAGAAGGAGACGACGACGACGAGTAGGTTTTTTTAAGTATTTGTAGGTTTTTTAAGTATTTGTAACTTTTTTTTAAGTATTTGTTGTTTTTTAGTATTTGTAATTTTTTTTAGTATTTGTAAGTTTTCTATATTTAATGACAAATTTTTATTTTTATTATTATTTTTATATTTAATGAAATATTAAGTATTTAATATTCTTTATTTAAATAAAAAACAATAATTAACCAATCATTACCAATCATTTATAACCCCCCTCATAACCCCCTTCCCACTACACCCTCTTTTTACATAACCCCACTTTTATTACTTTTTAGTATTTTAATCCTACAACCCCCCCATAACCCCCCACCACTACACATAGTCTAAGTACTAACTATTCACCATTTCCAAACAACTAATCTTTTTTATTATTTTTTCTTTTCGTTTGGCAGTAAATAAAAGATTTCAAACAACAACTACATGTGTAATCAATCCTTTCAGACACCATGGCAGTGGTCCATCATAGTACTGAACCTTCCTCTTACTTTCCTTTTACCCCCTTCATCTTCCACCTTCTTTCACTTCCAACCCCTTTCTTTTCATCTCACCCACTATAAAATACCATATCAGCACACATCTTCACACACAAACCCCTCAACCTCACCTTCCTCTAAAACCTCTTTATTTTTTTATATAAACTTTTATAAACTCATCAACAATGGGGTTCCCAATTGGTTACACAGAAGTCTACTTACCTAAATTCCTAATTTATATTCTAACCGTTCTGGGTTTAATCCGAAAACTAATTTCCAACGTTTTCCGGTCAGTCGGGTTAGGGGAGTTTCTAGAACCCGAATTTACAACCGACCCGACCCGAACCGGTTTTAATATTAATAATAATAATAATATTAATCAAGTTCGAGCGTCTTCTGGTTATTATATCCGTGAGCTGCTTCCAGTGGTGAAGTATTCGGAGCTTGTGGACCCACCCGAGAGCTGTGCGGTTTGTTTGTATGAGTTTGATGGTGGAGATGAGATCCGACGGTTGACGAATTGCCGGCATGTTTTTCATCGGAGTTGTCTGGACCGTTGGATTGACCATGATCAGAACACGTGTCCGCTTTGTCGGACGCCTTTTATATCTGATGATTTGTGGGGGCTTCTGGTGTCGGTTATTATTACGGTGAGGCGTCCGTGATTAGTTATTAGGATTAAAATGTTTTGATTATTTTTTTGGTTATATTAGTGAGTAGTATTTAGTAGACTGGAGATAGAATTATTTTATTATTACACTATGTAACATGTAATGTATGTATATAAAGTAGGAAAAACGAAATGTAAGAACTCCATGTTGAAGTTTATATGATTTTTTTTTTGTTTATTTGGTTATTTCAAACTAAACTGTATATTTTTCTTATTAAGTTATTAGTATTGGTGAAGATAATGCTGATTTTGAAAGCGTGTAAAAATAACGAAAATCGAATGTATACCAATTGTTTTATCATTTAGGGTTGTTTCACCTGCGACGGTTGAACCAGTAAGATGTCTGTACTATAGAATACTGAACCAGTAAGATGTAAATGCTTACCTATTTACAGACAAATGTCTTACTGATTCAGACATCTGTTCATGAAACACACAGTCTGAATGAACTATGTCTGACTGTCAGACATCTGTCTCATTAAAAACTCGTTAAGAGCTGAAATAAACAACTCTTAGATTATCGGTTTCCGGTTCGTTTGCTTGGTTGTTGAAATAGATTGTTAGCCTAACTTTTTTTTTATGGTAAAGTGTTGAGTACTCGGGATCACATGTAAATGAATCACGTTTTTGCTCGAATAGCAGAACATGGTGACCAGGTTCA
This sequence comes from Ambrosia x helenae, assembly GCA_030844895.1. NCBI lineage: Eukaryota > Viridiplantae > Streptophyta > Magnoliopsida > Asterales > Asteraceae > Ambrosia > Ambrosia x helenae. Next base: position 25,581 of record JAUTDX010006729.1, on the reverse strand, counting down.
CCAGTAACGGGGACTCTTGGAAAGCCCTTTGGCTCAACCTCAAGCAAATAGTTATAGACGAGACTTCAACCAATAACCTCCATAATCATTTGTTACTCTAGGTTTCAGAAGTGAGTAGATTCGAGATAATTTTATATTGTGTCAAGCAAAATATTAAGTCATTTAAATTTATAAAAGATAAATATATATATATAAATATTATAAACATATATAACATAAAGTTTCCGACATAGTATATAACATATTATGTATTATGATAATTAATAAATAACAATACGCTATTGGAGTTGGTGGCTCAACGAGAGAAACAAATCTTATAGAAGCATAAGTATAGAATACCATGGGTTCAAAACTTCAAATCTCATTAACGCCCCGTTTGGTACCATCTGAATGATCCCAGTCAGACGTGTAGGTCTGATTCGGTCAGAGGACATGGTGGACGGAGTGTTTGGATGGGCATGACTGAAAGAAAAATGTTGTCCGACCAGCCACTTAACCGATCAGATTTGAAGCCCCATCTGACTGATTCAGAGGTCGCTGGTTGTTTTGTTCGATTGCCCCTGCTGGTCGCTGGAAAACGATCGTGTCTGTCGAAAACAGAGCTGTTGTGACAAGTCGATGCAGGCTAGCCTGTGTTCGACGATGACTCGGTGACGAAGGCGGCGCCGTCGCCGGAACCATCACCCATCTCCTCCTCTTTCTTCTCTCTCCTACGGGTTCTCTCTCTCTTGTTTTCGTCGCTTCTCCCCCACTCTCTCTGTCTCGTGGCTCTTTCTCTCTAACCGTCTTTCTTCTTTTCAGTAACAGGGTGGTGTGTGTGTGTTATGTGTGCTGGTGTGTGTGTAGAGTTTATAAAAGGGTGGGTGTGTGTGTTTTAAAGTTTAACCATTCAGATGTCCAAACAATATCACTTATCCACTGAGTACTTAATCATTTAGAACCTCTTAACAATTCAGACCTCTTAATGGGTCAGAACTTACCAATTCAGAAGTTGCCAAACGGCCCCTAAGAAGTAAAAATAAAATCTGCGGTTTAAAAAAATATAAATAAAAAATATAAAGTTGGTTATGTTAAATCCATTGGTTGTATACATATAATCATAAGCGAATTATAAAAATTAAGTACTAAAAATTCATAGTCCAACTTTTCTCAACTTGTTCCAAGTTTTTTCAATGATTTCGGTTATGGTTTAGTTTTTTTTTTTTTTTATCATTCCAAAAGTCCGAGTGTCCGTTCAACAATAAGGTTCCCAGTGTTTGACGCAATGTCAAACGTTCAACGATAAGGTCCCCACGGTCCGAATCCGATAAGGACAATGCCTCATGACGTGGGGTATAAGGCTACTTTTTTTAAGTTTTTTAACTTCTGTGACATTGATTATAACTCAACTTTTAGTGAAGTTATTTCTACATCAAATATCGTATATTTATTTACTTGTTATTTAAATATTTTCAAGTATGTACTATCATAAAAAAACTAACAATAAGGATACGACGACTTAATAGGGGTTAGTTATCTGGGAGCACAAACATGTACTAAATTTTAACTCCATTTTTTTACCGATTAATCTAATACATATGTAATATGTTACCATTTAATCTAACACAGAAGAAAAAATAAAAGTGGAAGAAAAGGAAAAGCGATGAAGGGTACGTATTGTCCAAACAGTCATGGTCGGTGACATTCCTATACCTAATTGTAACCCACCAATGTCGTTGCAATGTTGGTGACACCAATGACCTAGCCCACCATTCTCATTCTCACTCAAAACTAGTTTTATATATAAAAAAATATGCAAATACGCTTACGGGTTAAAGCTCACATGTTTCTTAAAAAGGAGGTCTCAGGTTTAAACTAAAGCAAAGATGATAATTTAGATTATTTAGTGTATTCAGAATTAGAGTACCGTTTAGAAAATCTATTTAGATAAAGCTAAAGGAGAAAAAATGTAATATGTGAAAATATGATTATATGTTGTAATTAGCTATGGTGTGTAAAACGTCAAACGGTGCATGTTTCTTTACATAAGGTCAAGAGTTTGAATTATGTTGTGGACATTGGTGTATAATGTGAAGTAAATTGAATTGATGCTAATAAAAGTACCTATGTATTTATAATAGTTTTTTTGAATGGTTAATTGTTATCCCTGTGGTTATCGAACCCTTGATCATCTTTATATATACAATCACCTTTTACCACTAGGCCATAGCCTCACTGTGCAACTAATACGTCCAACTTTGTATTCTAACTTTCACCTTCAATTCCTCAAACTCAACATGGATTGTGAAATTTAGTTTTAAACACATAATGCAAAACAGAAAATTTGATCTTTTGACATGGCTCAAATGAAAAAACTAATTCCTAAATCCTAACGGTAGAAAAATATGGTAAACGTTGATTGTCCATAAATTTCTTAGGTTGAAAAAATAAATTAAAAGCTAATGTTAAAATAATAACACATCTATAGTTTTTTGTACGTAGTTTTGTGAGTGTTGGTAGTTTGCGTCCTCATCCGCAACCGTTCAGGGTTGCGGGTAATCTTTAGTTCGTTAGGGTGGAAGGGTGGTTACCCCCTTGAACCCAATAAGCCAAACACATAGCCGGTAGAAATATGTCACCTCAAATTAACTTAAACCCCTTGAAACCAATTTTGGTAGGGGTGGTTAACCACTTGGGACCACACTTTAACCAGACATCCTCTTCTCGCACTCTTACGAGTTTCCCAACCCATGAACCAAGCTCGGACACCCAACCCACAAGACTTGTGGCGGAGACCCACTCAAACTCGCATGAGCTTGCAAACTCTCGACCCCATCCACCGTTACACAACTTTTTATTGCTTTCTTGTCGATTCCAATACCATCCTCCCTCCCTTTAGTTTTTTTTTTTTTTTATAAATAAACTTTATATACAATCATACGCTAGACATCAACAATCTATACAAACTGTATGTGGGGTTGCATGTTGCTTATGTCCACCTTTGCAAGTTCTTTTCATCTCCGTCCTTTTATTTACTAAGAAATAAAAAATAAATCAAAACAAAATATGTTTTTTAAAAATTTTGTTAACACCTTCTTGTGAACCTTTTTTTTTTCACGTGTTCATGTTTCTTGGTTTTTGAAATATGAACGTTCGTAGATGAGAGAATCTTGCCGAATAATCCTATTAGAATTTTGGATTTTTTTTTTTTTTTTTGAACGGCAAATTTCTACTCGACTTGAACCCATGACCTCCTCTTAGGTGTTCCTAGAAGCTTTTACTTCTACCATTGGGCCACCAACGTAGAATTTTGAGTTATTTTATAAGATATTGGTAGCTATAGTCAGTTTGCAGAAGGTACTGTTGACTTTGTTATATTAAACAACATATGTGTTATAGTTGATTATTAGATTACATAATTTATACTAGAAGGCTTTTGGTCTAATGATATCACAATATTTAAAAAAAAATATGTCACCTAACCTTTTAAGTGACGACTGACGAGGGTTCAAGTAGAGTTAATAAGTGGGAAGGGGCACAAGCCTAGTGTAGCCCCATGTTCATCAATCACACCGCGTTACGTCATTTTAATTTTTAACCCAAACTAGCCTAAAGTAGCAAAAACACTGGAAACGCCAAGCCCAAAATAACCTGAAATCAAGGACCCCACCATTTTATCATACCCACCAATCACACACTCTCCATTAGATATTCCCCACCTAAAAAACACCACTTTTTCTTTCTCTCTCATCGGCTACTCTCCCTTCTCTCTTCGGCTTCCACAAGCCTCAAATTGAAGCCTAAAGACCAAGCCTCTTAGGTGGGGGCGGTGTAGTCCCATGGCTTCACAAGCTTCATACCCAAGCCGATGGGTGCCCCGTCCCCTCTAACAAAAGATCGACCTATATTATTATTATTATTATTATTAGTATTATTATTATTATTATTCAGGCCGGTCTTTTTTTTTTATCAATACACCTCTATTATAATTGTTTAGGGAAAAAAATAAATAAAATTGTGTGTGTAATGTGTGTATATAATTTGAAAATGTTTAAAGTTAAGAAGCAAGAAGGTTCCTTGGGTGGATATGATGTAATCTGTAAAGAACGTAATAATCATCCGATTAACGCGTATGTCTACTAGCCTAGTCAACTTTCAACAACCTTCACCTTTTTCCTTTCTTATTCCCCTTTTTCTTAACCTTTATTTTATTTCACTTACACGAAAGGTTATCTTTTTTTAATGACTGATGTTTGCGTCCATTTCTTTACATCTTTTTACATATTTTTTGCACATTCTTAGAGTTGAACTCACAACCTCATTCAAGAAAGGATTTTCTCTCTACCACTAGGCTATAACCTAAGTGGTTATATGAAATGTTTTCTAACCAGAAGTAACGGTTAGGTTTTATGACTTTATAGATTACCGGTTGAGCCAGTCGGTATATTTGTTACGTTAACAAATATATAAATTTTGGAATAAACAAAATATTGAGCTTGAGGTAGTAAACGAACAAATTAATTAGATTTTGAAATATATATATATATATATATATATATATATATATATATTTGAAATATAGTCCAACCATCCGGTCTGATGCTTTGATCTGACTCATAACCAACCGATAAAATAGAGGTTGTCAGATGGACTCAACCAGACCGATTATGTAGTTAGTTGCCAATTGTTATGTCTAGTACAAATCTAAAAACATTGAACTATATGTCTTAAACTCGTCACAAAGAGTCACACGACATCATTCATCTTTCATTTTGTTTAGGTTGGAATATCACTATAAAACGCCGAAATTACAACAGAAGTGATCCTAACTCGAGACTCGTATGAACTGAGATGACTATACATTACTCGCTCACAAGTGTGTCGCCGCTCACATGTGCTACACTTTCATCACTCGCTCACATACTGGAATAGCAGTAGGATAAGTTAAAATGACCAAGAAACGTAAAGTCACACAATACCTGTGTTGAGCTCACAAGTGTGTTCCCGCTAGTTGGTTTACAAGATAATAGTTTCGTGGCTGGACAGGCAATGAGAAGGACGGAATCAAAGAAAGTGGAAAAACACGCCAAAGCTTGCGAAGATAACTAACATGCTTTCGTCCCCTTGGCTTTTGATACTTTTGGCTCCTTGGCACCGGAACCTATCCGTTTCCTGACAAACGTTCAACGGGTTATTCATAGCAATGTTTCGACTCTAGGGGACATGGGTTTGTGTTTAGTAGATTGGAGTTTGCGATTTAGAAATGTGTGGCGGCGCAACTTGTTGCCCGTCTACCTATTTTAATGTAATTTGACAATAATGAAATAAAAATCCTTTATTATAAAAAAATAAATAAAATTTAACTATGTATAGAATTAATCTCATATGCGTTTTTAATCTCTCAAACTTACTTAGGGGGTGTTTGGGATTGTGTTTTGAAATGGATTTTTAGATTATTGCGTTTTGAAAACGTAAATAATCAGTTTTTAGTGTTTGGGGTTGAGTTTTAAAATAGATTTTTAGGCTACCAAAACACGATAATTTAAAAGTAGTCACGTCCCTGTTTTTTCAAAACACATAATTTGTTTTGAAAAATCAATCCCAAACACCATGTTGTTAGTCAACCCTAAGCTTCCATTATCGATGACTTTTAAGTTATTGAATTAATTAGCGTGCTATTTTACACAAATATTTAATATAACAATATTTTAACCTATGTTATAATATAGATAATTCTATTAGAAATACAATATGAAAAATGTGATCCTATGATTATACATGCATCCATATCTGAATATGGTGGATTAGGTCAGCATCATGGATGAATTACACTATGGTCATAAAATATTATTCTCCTATTTGTTTACTTTACGCGAGTGTGCGGTTAATATTATTTTAGTGTTTTATTAATTAACACATGCTCGTTTATTTATTTCCACACGAGACATGAGTTTCATAACAAGAAGAACAAGAAAAGTTTGTTCTCAATTCTTCCATTCGTCTTTCGTCTTATTGGCCCTATTAGTGTTTTAAGTCTTAATAATTGATAAGGGATGGTTCAATATTATTGGGAGAACTAAAGAACTCCTAATTAAATACGAAAAAAATAATAATAATAAAAAATCATAACTCAAAATTTAAGTAAAAAAATAGAAAATTAGTTCGGAGCTTCTTTTTCTCATGGCATCTTTATGTATTCTTGTTGATGAAGCCTAGTTCAATTGGTGAAAATTGTGGGAGCTAGAGTGGAGGTCATGTGCAGTTGAGGCTTTGATTCCTGTCAGAGCCATATTTACCACATGTGGGGGTTTTACCTGGGGAGATCCTCAATCTAGGTGGAATGGGTAATCAGTACAGGTTGGCCCAGGGTGTTAGCCGGAGCTCCACCGGTTACACCACTTGCCATTCAAAAAAAATACGTATTCTTGTTATAATGCATGAGTGAGTGGTAGTTTAAGATACCCAAAAATTAAAAACTTTATTTTCATTAACAACCTAAAAATAGGGTAAAATAGTCATTCAAACACTTTTATCCTTTAGAGCATTCACAACCCGTCCCCTAGGGATGGCAATCAAACCCGAACCCGATGGGTAAACCCGAAACCCGACATATTTGGGACGGGTTTTGGTCGGGTAATCGGGTATGGGTCCGGGTATGGGATTAGTTTTTATTTTTTTCGCGGGTTTGGGACGGGTTTGGGATTTGATGATATACCCGTTTACCCGGCCCGATTACCCGATAAAGTATACCCGTTTACCCGATTAGATACCCAATATAATTTCCAATATATCTTTTTAAATATTTATGCATAATATATCTAATTTTCCATCTACATTGTCATCTTGTGCTAAAATTACCAAAAAGTTAGTGTATACTATTTGTTATCTATGTCTTTGATTGTTTTTATATGATTCAAGTATTTTATATTTATACATTGTAATCATTTACATATATATTTAATAATGGTAAATGTAATTGGTTAATAGTTACTCAATAGATGTCCGTCGGGTTTTTAGTCGGATATACTCAATGAGTAAGTTTTAAAAATTAATGGGTTTACCCGAAACCCGTGGGTATACCCGATACCCGATGGGTAATTACCCGACACAAACCCGACGGGTTTTGGGCCGGGTTTGGGACAAGCATACCTAATCGGGTATGGGGTTGGGATTACCTAAACCCGTCCCAAACCCGACCCATTGCCATCCCTACGTCCCCCATCCCCAACCATATAGTTTAAGGAAAAATAATAGTTTTCTAAATTTACCTCTCACTTTTTCAAAGTTTCTCACATCGCATTCCTCATTCATAACCCTTATAAGCTTTTTTTTATTATTATTTCTTTCTTTACAATCAACATCAAACCACTCCACCTTCCATTGGTATTATTTTATTATTATTAAATGATATGGGGGAAGTATGGAAGACCCCATATATGGAGGCTCAACATAGGTTTTTTGCAAATTTTAGAAATGGGGTACGGGGATAGGGGTTGGGATGGAGTGAGAGTTTTTTGTGAGATTTTTTAAAATTTTAAGAATTGGGGAGGGAATGAGGGATGGGTTGTGAATGCTCTTAGTACCTCATTTTAGTTACCTTACTTCCCCCATTTTTAGTTAGTAGTTATAATTTTCTCTCCTCTTCTACAAAAGTATAATTTTTTTATTTAATCTTATCTGCCCATTTACCCGCCCCCCCACTTGTAAAACTTGGTGGTTTTAATGAAGCTGTTTATTTAGTAAAAAAAAATCTTATAATAACTTTTAAAGTATTATGTTTTAAAAACATTCAAAGGTACCTTGACGAACTACTCATTTTTGTCGATGTTTGAGTGTTTCAACATCGACATGTAGATTGAAATGTACAAGAAAGAAATGCGTTATGTACAAATGATTATTGCATCGCATGTTTAACTGAAAGAATCTAAAAGAAACAAATATTTATTAATTAACTTAAAGAATCCAAATTTCACCTACAACGAAATGATTTATAGCTAAAACTTTAAAAGATGTAACTAATATTGTTTTAAGGTACATTCTATTAATGCAGAAGTAATCATAAAGCAGCTAACGCGTTGTTTTAGGAGAAAATATTATAAAGCTTGAATAGACGTTAAATTAAAAATTGAAATATAGGTGAAATTTGGATTACAGATCAACATAATTTGGACGCAATTAAAGAACTTAGGCATGTTTATTGTTATTACGGATGTTGAATCATAACACCATTTCATGACCAAGTAAAACTCAAAATCGTAAAATTGAATTTGTTTCTAAATATTGTTCCGCCCAATAATGAAAATTCACATCGATCAAATGCAACGATTCAAAAAACTAAACAGAGCACTCGAAATCAACAGACCAATTCTGGTGATTCTTAAAATATGAGAATGTCGTTAAACGTTATGGTTCATCCTTGCTTATTTTGCATTTGGTTAAACGTGATTTCGGCTAGTAATGTATTAGGCTGAACTTATTTTGGATATGTTCTTTTGAAGTATTGAATGATATTTTAGACTATTGAATTTCAAAGCTATGTATTAAATTTTCTTTTTACATTCGAGCCTAACCAAGCCGAGCTTAGGCATCTTGGTTAAGAACTAAGTCGGCTTGGTTTCAAATCTAAGCCAAGCTAGCCCAGTTTACAATCAAGCCGACCCCAAGCTTGCTTTGGCTCCACTCGGCTCAACTCATGAACAACCCTAAAGTCACCCGATCCAGGAACTATGTTTAGTTGTATCTATTGTGGTAACTGGTAAGTGCCATTTAAGTATAGATTTATAGTAAGATATCCACACAACACTACAACAATAAGGCAAACAATATTAAAAAAAACTAACCACACTTCTGTTCTCAACATGAGAAATGTTGCTAGTATACCAAGTTAAAACTGTGTATGATGTACAGGAAAAACAAATATGCTCAGACTACAAAAGAACATTACTTGTATTGACCTGGTGGTGGGTAGCCTTGAACATGAGGCGGCTGCAGAGGAGGAGGTTGAGAAGGATAAGGTGCAGGCGGGTAGCCTTGTTGTGGTGGAGGATACACGCCAGGTGGGTACCCTTGATACGGTGGAGGATAGGTGGCAGGCGGGTAGCCTTGAGGTTGTGTAGGATACATTGGCGGGTAGCCTTGAACATATTGTGGAGGATAAGTGGAAGGCGGGTACCCTTGAACATATTGTGGTTGTCCGTATTGTACAGATGGCGGCACATATGCAGGTTGATCAATCCTTGACATTTTCTGCACAGGTGGAACTTCCATTGGTAGTGTTCCGAATTTCCCATCTCGTTTGTCCATTTCGACCTTGTGCTGTGTCTGCACAATAAAATGTTTTTATCTTTAACTAGTTTTGACCCGTTACCAAACCTGCCCATTTTACATTAATAAATAAGAATATTTTGGCATACCTGCATGCAACTGCATACCCTACAAAAGAAAACCAGAAGATTGATTTCAGTAAGTAATAATATCTTTTAGTAAAAGTAAACAGATTAGACGACGTACGAGCAAAAAACCAAATCAGCTAAGCAATTGAGTATCTGAGATGCCTCTTTGAGTTCATCACTTCGAAAAATGCAAGCAGCGATGGAGAATATGCACGCGACTTGTTGGAGGCAGACCATGCAACCCTAAGCACAACAAATGTTGATCAAAAGGTTAGCCAATTAACTAAAATAATGATATCTGTAAAAAGGTTCAAAAAGAGATTACAATGATACAGTTATCACATTTCGTTGTTTGTATGTTCAACTCGTCTTGCAACATAAAGCGAGTGGATGCTACAGAAGTTCCAAAGCAGAACAAGACCTGAGTGAGAGTTACAGAAACAGAATAACATTTCAAATAAGAGAAAATGTGGTTCTATTTTATGGTAACGCGTACACACATACCTCTGTGCAAAGGCAAAACTTAGGACATTTACGCTCGCCACACTTTCCACTGCAGGGCATATATCCACCACAGCAAATATACCTAAATCATACATTAACAAATGTTTTTATATAACATGACTAATCCCCATAGCTTTATATAGATAGGCTTGTCTGATGAGAGAAAAACACTTATTTACCTTGACATATCACCATAGAGAGCGCGCTTACGAAGCTTGTATGATGCACATGGTCCACTGCAATTTGCAGTGTTTAGAAAAACAAAACTACTATGGAATTTAAACCTCAAATGCACAAGTAAATGTTATTGAAGACCAAACATTATTCCGATTAACATCAAGATAATGTTGCTATTATTAATGTATTTGAAGATGAAAAGATTAAGGATCTTACCAGAATAAAGCAAAGCAGCAATCTAGAACAAGACAACACATAAACAAAAATAGGAAAATTATAATCCAATTTTGCCAAATCAAATAAAAAAATAATTAAAAAAAAATTGAAGATGAAATTGAGGATTTAAATGAGAAAATTACAAGGAGTATCGGCGCAAATGGTGTTGATGAGAGTGGTGTGCCATAAGAACCGGTAGCTCTTCCGGTGCTTCATTTTGTTCACTTGCTCCTTGGCTTTTGTCATTGTCGATTCCTTTCAGAGCCAATCGAATTACAAATCCGACGATGATCAATGCAATCAAATCGTCGGGTTTTTTCAATTTGGCTGAGTTAGGAACCGACCGATGAAAATTGAAATGCAGAAAGCCAAAAGCTCCTGATTTCAATTTTAAGATTGATTGATTGATTCTGAAAAGAAAAATTATAAAACAAATAGGGAGGGAGGGAGGGAGGGAAGGATGATCTTAACAGTGTATAACTGAATTTAGAAATTTTAAAATTTGCAAAAAGACCCTGCTTAATATTTTTCATGTTTAGAACTAGTCCTTATAGGATTTTTATAAAGTTAAATACAAATATACATTACACTTTAAATTTAAATTTGTAGCTGTGAGTTCGGGGGAAAACCTATTATCAGAAAACTTATGAAACCTCATCAATTTGTAACCAAAAAATTACTTTACGCACAGACTTGGGGTGTCGTTTTTAACTGAAACCCGATTACCGAACCCGGAATGAAGCTACCTGAAGAGATTAAAAAAGAACCCAAATAACAAATAAGTCTAACCTGATTACAAATGTTCGCTACAATTACAGAATGTATCTTGTTTGAAAATCAAAGTCCACTTTACAATGTTTGCTTATTGTTGTTGGGCAGCCCCATTAGAAACCTAGGATTTCATAATGAATAAGCTGTAGCCCAACAATGGCCCACTGAACCCAATTAGAAACCATTTTACTATCCCAATTAAAAGCCCAAAAGGCCAAAACCCGACTAAACCAACCCGAGAAAACCCGAGTACTGAATAAACCAAAACTTACTAGACCGATTTGCTAGAGTTTTTTTTTGCACAGGTCGGATTGGTTAGACTTTAGAGTGTTGGACCTAAAATATAGAGTTATGGGTTTCATACACCTCGTGACATCATATTATGGGGGTGTGACATCACATTCTGGGGTTTTAGGAAACATTATTTGCTATGCTTGTTGAGATTAAGAAAGAACAAAGTCTCTAGTGGATGCTGATACAGAGTCCATTTTTTGTGCCAACAGTGGCGAGTCCCCCGACTTTGTAAATCATCTGCTAGTCCTATGTGAGGGCTGGCTTGACTTGGCTCGTTTACTTTTTTTTTAAATGTTAAATTTCCATTCCAGAATTGTAAAAATTGCATCAAGATAGCCGGCAGGTGGGCCACAAGATTATGGTGCAAACTCCCTATGGCTACGCGTTTGAATCCAATTAGGGAGGTTCTGGAGCTACCGAAGAGCTTGCAATGTTCATCTGCAAACAGAAAAGCGGTTCTTGCTATCTTCCTCACAACGTTGTGGATTATTTAGGAATCCAGGAATGACAAGGCTTTTAACAACAAAAGTTGATTAAGTGTAAGAAGCGTGAATGTAATTTTTAAAAAGAAACGACTAAGACTGCAACTACGTGTGTCTAAATAAAAAGTGGTTAATGATTTTAGGGTAAGCAAATATGGTTTTAAAACCATAGATGGATGTCTCTACTGTCTAGAAGATAGGAGGTTATGCTCCAAGCCAATGATTTAGTGGTTGTTACAGATTTGTACTAGAGATAACTAAACCAAGCGCAAGTAAAGAAGCCTAGAGATAGATACATGAAGCACTTCCAGTGATTAATTTTGATTTGATTGTACATGTTCATCCATAACGATTCCTGAACAGAGCGTGCCGATTTCTTGGATTCTTAGGCTTGCTCTTTGCACCGCCTTTCTGTCCAGTGCTGTCAAACAATGTTAACAAAATTAGAGTGATGTTATTACTTTCAGTGACTTTTTTCTTCCGATTATATACAGTTACGCATCATAAAGACCATGTCAAAGCTAGAGATGTATGAAAACAAGTTTAGGAAAAATCGACAGATCCATACTTTAAGACATACCTGAACTCATGATAAACCATTCCGTTAGCTCCTGACATGGCACTCATGGATCCCCCAAAACGTTGGGCACGGGCTTTTGCTTTTTCTAGTTCTATGTCATCGGTATCATCTTCCAGTGTTTCCAAACCTACTTTGTCATCACCAGCACTTATCACCTGTCATAGAATTAATCAATAAATAGTTGAATACCGAAAGACAACCATACAAACGTTTTAAGCGAAATTTAGTATAATAAAAGAGATATATGTAAGAAATATGTAAAACCTTGCCAAGAAGAGAAAGTTGGTCTTCTAAACGATCGTAGCTCAACTCTGCACCTGCATCTGGTGGAGGCAGACCTGTAATCACCTGTTAATCAAGAAAAGCATTAACAGCCTGATTGTATTGGCATTTTGCAGGTCCTATCTATACAAAGATGAGACATTGTGTCCCATAAGACATGAAATTAACGAAGCTATAAATAAAACGTTATTTATATTTTGAAAAAAAAAAATGAAGAGCACGCTACGCTAAAAGTGTAAAAGTAATGAATTACCTTAAAACTATAACCTTGATCAATCAGAAATTGTTGTCTCTTAGTCGAGTAATACATTTCCTGTATTGCAAAAAAAAAAAAAAAAAAAAAAAAAAAACAGATTTACTAATCACTAGAACTAGGTTTCAAGGTTTTCAATTTTATTAAAAACAGGGTTGATTACCAAATGATATGCTTGTTTGGTAGTTCACGTAATCGTATTACCTGTGTATCTGTAGATACCAGGGAGTAAAAAAAGGCATTATATTCCTCTTTTCCTCCGACCATTCTATCCTGGAGACGGCCCTATACTCGACAACATTAAAAAGGTAAATGGTAATTAATTCATAAAGAAAATTAGAAAAACATGCAACTCATTGCGATAATAATTTAAGAAAATAAAACCACACATACCTTTGCTCTGAGAATACGTCCAAGACGTTGGGCTTCTTGACGCCTAGAACCAGCATGTGATGAAATTTGAATAATCACATTTGCCTCGGAATATCTATCGAATTATCACCAACCTACAAGAAATAACTTGACAAGGGTAGTGATTTTAATATTAAAAAACCATGAAACAAGCATGGTTTAAAAAAAACGCTTGAGGCGTGCGCCTCGACGCGCGCCTCAAGGCGATTCGGTCTGAAAATGCTTTTGAGGCGGCGCCTCAGGTGTTTGAACAGTGGTATGCGCCTCACAGGACTGAGGCATTATGAAAAGTTGCACCTCAGGTGCGCCTCAGGGGGTTTTCAGGTATATTTTTTATGTTTTCGACTTTTTGTGACATTTTGTCTTTTTTATGTGTGTTTTTGATGTTTTTAATGAATTTGAAGATGAAATTAGTTAGCATTTTATTTTTTAAAAGATATATAATTATTTATTTAATTTTTTAAATCCGCCTCGGGCTTACGCCTCGTGAGGCGAAGGGAAAACGCCTCAAGATTCTTTTCCGTACTTTTAAACCTTGGAAACAAGCATTTGATCTGCAACCAAAAAGTATACCGGAATGTTACATGAGGATCATACCTTTGAAAGGAAAACAGTGTTCACTTGCTTGCTAGTCTTGAAAGCCTCTAATATCTTTGTCCTTTCAATATGGCTGCAAAAAAAAAATACAGAATTTATTACTTGAAAACACATAAGACAGATAAATTTTTTTTTGTTTCTTTCTAGAAATATAAGAGAATAGACCTTGTGGCACCATAAATCATCGGTTTGTGAAGTTTCATTGCATATTCCTTGAGTGCAAAAAGATTGTCAGCAAAAACAATTATCTTATCACCACGTTGCTGTTCATGAAATCGTATAAGAAATTCACAAGCTCTAAACTTGTTAGGGTTCATAACATATAGTGCCTGCAATTAAAACAAAACATAAACAACTTAAAACTTCTTGAGTAACATAAGAACGATACACACATTAGGAGTTGTCTTAGGGTTCGTATTCATAACAGTGTAACAACTGTCTAATCCATCATACCTGTTTCTTCTTGGAATTTTCCTTTTTCAAATACTCGGTAAAAAACTCTTTTGTCATTGGACACCACACTTCAGCACATTGTACATTTGCAATGAATCCACCCCTGACTAAATCCAACCAATTTGCTTCGTACAACTTGGGCCCAATAAGAAAATTCAAATCCGTGATCCTTTCGTCCTCTCTAACAAGTGTAGCTGCAAAATTAACATTTTCCACCTTAGACAAAAAAAATAAACAATAGCCCCTAGGATCTTGTGAGTTGTGAATACACATATACAAAAACAAACCAGTAAGTCCAAGCTTGCAATGAGATTTAGTGATACTAATGACTTTACGAAACATCTGTGCAGGAACCACGTGCACCTGAATAGCCACCGTAACTAAATTAAAAATCCCATTTTAAATAGTTAAGTTGATCAAACACACAAATGAAGATATGTTTTACCTCGTCCATGAGTAGCAAACCCCATTCTCTATTTCTTATTTCTTCAATGATCTTTTCGGATTCCTCGGATCTTTTACCATTAAAAGCAATCATGTTATATGTTGTCACAACAACCCCAGCATTTCCACGAATTCTTTCTTTGCTATCAGATGTAAATCGACATATGTTTTCGTCGCGAATGTTTGACCATAATTTGAACTGAAAAGTCCATTGGTCAACCGAAACAGCATTTGTTGCTAAACAGAGACAGCTTTTCTTTATTCTGCAGGCTGCAGAAACACCGACTAATGACTTTCCAGCACCACATGGTAAGACAATGATGCCAGCCCTTGCTCTACCTGCCCACGGATAGAACACGTCAAACGTGTTGAAAGTCTTATTTTAATGCATTAAACCTCCTAAATCGTTTTCATTACAATGTCTACATTATTATTGTAATACCATTTCCAAACATCTTGCTAAGACTCTTCTCTTGATAAGGTCGTGGTTGTGCCTGCGGCTTTAATTCCATCTCAAGATCGGGATTTATCTGCAACGTGCAAATGAGTAATTATCAATTACAGAAAACGACTACAAAGTTTACAATCAATATTATCTAAATAAAAACCATTTCAGGCTAAATTGTAACTCACCGTATCGTTGCGGAAATCATATTCTTCCAACATGGGATAGTTCAGAGCATTTGGCAAGCATTGTTGTTTTACATTTTCTACCTGTCAAGTACAGTTGTTGAGTCAAAAATATCTAAATAAATATTCATGTACAGACGATGGTTTCGCTTAAAGGATGGGTCAAAGTACGAAAGTCATAGAGATGAAAATGTATTACCTGACCAGGATCAATTTCAAATGAATGAGCTTCTTTTTCTTCAGCGGCAGCTGCCAGCTGTGCTTCATTCAGCAAGTCATCATGTGTACCTTCAATTTCACCGGTTGATCTACTAACAGTGAATCCATTGCCTCCCTGAATGTCAAAGCAGGACCAAAATCAACGCCATATACGATAACCAAAAAATATAAGAATATAAATGTTAAATAAGAGAATTTACAGCAAAACCATACCTCGTTGGATATCCTCGCACGAGATATCACGTCATCACTTAACAACCTCTTCAATACCTGAAAACAAGCATCAAATAAGAAACAAATAAACAAATGTCCAACATCTGGTAAGTAAGAGGAAAAAAAACTAAAAGATGAGCAATCTTGCCTCAGGGAAAGGAGATTCAACAAGGTATCGGTTCTTCTTAAGTACGAGCTTCACCTTTCCATAATTCGCCGTTGATTCATGAATAAAATCAATTATTTCTTTAGGGAGCTTAGTTTTCGAAAGCTTGTCCAAAACAGATATGATGGTTTTAGTTTCTAAACCAACAGATACGGCCGCATATAGCGAGTGAGGAGTGAGGTTGTATTCATGCATTGATTCAGGCCTAAAGCACAAAACCAAGCCCAAAATAATCTCAACCTAATGCTTACAAAGCTGCAAAAAAACTATTATTTGACATGTGGAAATATAAACATATTACCTGCAAACAGGTTCTGCAATAGCAATAAGAAAATCATACGCTTGTTTATACAACGGTGAGAAGGTCTCAAGAAAGATCCGCCCATCGGCACAAGCCCATAAAGGGCGATTGGCATGATCGGCTTTAAGTTCCAGTTTGGTAAAATCTTTCTTTTCCCCTTCTCCATCACCTTAAAGAATAATATCCAAACAAGTTCCTTTCACTCAACTCAAAACCAAGAAACAAAATATAAGCATGACCCATATTATTCATCAATCAGATAAAGATACCATCATGATCATCATCACCAAAATCTTCAACATCATACACATCCTCGTCGTCAAAAGCCGCAGCTTTACGATCCTCCTGCATGACAGCCCATACATCCCACTCAGTTGACATGCCAATTACATACACACTACACTCCCTATATCCTAATCTATGACCCCTTATAAAAATATCAGGTAACAAATGACATACTTATACATTTATGCTCTCTATCAGATAGCAGTATATACACACAAACACACATATATTACAATGTATAAGCGTGTTTTCATTCAAATAAAGTGGCCAGACATGCTAAAACAACAGTTGTTTAAAAACAATGAAACAAAGGTGTAACCTTGGCTGATGATTTGTGTTTCTTGGTGGGTCTGCTACTTTTGTGACCTGTGAACAAACAACATGTAAAATATTAATAATCTCATGTTATATATTTTGTGGTAGAATTGAATTGGGGTTTCTTTGAAAATAAGTGAGAGAATAATAATATTATTGTTATTATAAAGGTACCGTGTCCCATGATCGTCTCTGTGAATAATAGTATTATGAAGGTTTTAGTTGGAGGGAATAAGTAATGGTGTCGTTGATTATTTATAAGCCTCGATTGGTAAGTCGGTGGTGCTTCTGGCCCGGTCGGATCCAGTCACTTGGCGGTATATTATTACTTTTGTAAAACTTTATAATCATAAACTAATCACTTCACAAAAAACCGATGAAGCCTAGTTTAATTGGTGAAAATTTGGGGAGTTAGAATAAAGATCATGTGGAAGTGGAATTTGAAGGTTTGATTCCTGTCGGAGCCATATTTACCACATGTGGGGGTTCCACCTGAGGAGATCCCCAATCCAGGTGGGATATGTAATCAATACAGGCTGGCCCAGGGTGTTAGCTGGAGCTCCACCGGTTGCACCACTTGCCGTTCAAAAAAAAAGATTTTCACTAAAATGAGCCACAAGCTGGCTCGAGCTTTTGACGAGAATAGCCTGAGCCAAAATTTTCGACTCCTTAAGATAACGAGTCAGCTTGGCTTGATTTCTAAATAAGTCGAGCCTGAACCCACCATAGTTCAACTCGGATCACTTACAGCTAACCAATACCATAATTGGATTTTAGAATTTTTTGGCTAAGATTAGAGTTAGAAATTTATACACGACCATACAAGACAACATGACTTGACATAAAATCAAACGGGTTTAAATAAAGAAAAAACTTGATGGTAATGATATAATTAAAAACATGTTATCAAGGTCTAACCAGCCTAATTCGTTTGTGGCATGCATCATACTAGTGTCACACCAACTAAGGGTTACATGACGGACTTTAATCGACTAGTTTAGTTTTGAAAAGCTAAAAAGTTTTGTCTATTTTGAATAAACCTTTGGTCAACTACGTCTATTTTTGTGTGTATGTATACACACACATATACTTGTATTTTTCCCTATCATATAACTTGTGTTTGCTCGTTTAATAAGTGAATGAACACAACAAAAAAAATGTCCGGTTACTAAAATGAACAAACATGAACAGATTACATGTTTGTTCATTTATGTTCGTGATCATCCGGTAACGTGTTCGTTTCTGTTCGATAGTTCATTAAGGTTTTAAATTTTTATATTTATTTAAATAATTCAAAATTGCAATCATTAGGAATTTTATCATCGCCACCTACGTCGCTGAAGTCGGCTTCGCCTTCGTGACTACCATCGACTTCGCTTCCCTTCATGAATGCTTGTTTTGTTCATCTGTGTCTATGTTGTCATTCCCAAAAACTGATGAATGAATAAAAACACGTTCATTTCCTTAACGAACAAACACGAAGAAAAAATCTCGTTTTGTAAGCGTTCATAATCAGTTCGTAAACACATTTATCTCCTTAATAGACAGTCACAAACACAACATTATTCATATTCGTTCGATTCATTTACCGACCTAGATACAAAGTAACCATACGAATGGGAAACCTCATACTACTTTCTTGTTGTGTACTTTAAACAAAGACATAGAATAGACATGGTAGTTGAATGAAAGCCCACCACCACCACCATCATCATCATCGTCATCATTAGTTCATTAACAGTCGTCTCTCTCTCTCTCTCTCTCTCCTCTCTCTCTCTCTCTCTCTCTCCTCTCTCTCTAGAGTGAAGTTTATTACTTTTTCCATAACAAAGTCGTGTTGACTCAACCATATCCCACTGATTGCTACAACTTAACACTTTCTTGATCCATTTCATGATTCATCATCGACCCTTTTCCCTCCTCCTCAAGGTAACCAACCCCTTTCATTCATTTATTATCTTTTTAGGGTTATTATTTACTTAATATTCTTAAACCCTTTTTTATCCCATTATTATTTGCATTGACTTTCCACTAGATCAGATAATTATGTGTCAAGGGGATGTGAATAATGTTTAGCTATTGTTTTTGTTATATAACTCTACTCTAATTAGGTTTTTGTTGAGATCATGCTGTTTATACAGAGTATGAGGCTTTATGAAGTCATTTAGCCTTGTTAAGTTTTGTCAAAATGTTCGAATCCGCCTTCCGGTGGTATCGGTGGGGTTTCGTGAGTTTTCCGGTATCTGGGTCTCATGGTTATTGAAAAAAGGTTTAAACTTTATAGTTTATACTACTTGGTAACAGATATGGGTATTGAATGATTTGATGTTATTTTGGAATTTAGTTGTAAATAAGATTTCTGTTGAAGTTAGGACGATTACAATAAAGTGGCAGGTAAACGGACAACAAGCTGCGCTGATACCCCTTTTTGGATAGTAAAACCGATCCTACTAGGAATAAGATTAGTATTAGTATAGGTATTATTCTTATTAATGCATTTGTTTGGTTTAACGATTCTTAGATCGTCGGATTGACTCCACTAGTTGCTTTTTCTTCTTCACTCATGGACTACAAAAAAGAAAACTAGGCAGAATATGAAGTTTTGAGGAATATGATATAAATACCGAATACGCCTTTGTTATACAATAGTTATGTTCACATGAATTTTATTATCCTCGAAAGAACAAATAAGATATTCGAACATAGAAAACAAAGCATACATCTGTCTTAAACAGAAAAAAACGTTATTGTTGTAAACAAATTATATCGTTGATCGTTAACTTCAAATTGTTTTATAGGGAAGCTGACTGACATCGTCATCCAGATGATTCAGATCGCGATGAAGTGAAATGAAATTATGATTATTTTGTTAGTTATCAACTAATGTTATTTGCTTTTCATGCAGATGCTGTAATTTGTTTACTTCGAATACCAGTGGTAATCAGCAATGGAGTCATGCAATTGCATTGAGCCACAATGGCCGCCCGATGAACTTCTGATGAAATATCAGTATATATCAGATTTCTTTATTGCTCTTGCTTATTTCTCGATTCCACTGGAGTTAATATACTTTGTTAAAAAATCAGCGGTTTTTCCGTATAGATGGGTACTTGTTCAGTTTGGTGCTTTTATTGTTCTTTGTGGAGCTACACATCTTATTAATTTATGGACCTTTAATGTGCATACAAAAACAGTTGCTATCGTTATGACAACTGCCAAAGTCTTGACTGCGGCAGTATCATGTGCAACTGCACTTATGTTGGTCCACATTATTCCTGACCTACTTAGTGTAAAAACTAGGGAAGTATTCTTAAAAAATAAGGCTGCTGAGCTGGACCGTGAAATGGGGATCATTCGAACCCAAGAAGAAACAGGCAGACATGTTAGAATGCTGACTCATGAAATTAGAAGCACGCTTAACAGACATACTATTTTAAAAACTACACTTGTTGAATTAGGAAGAACGTTGGGGTTAGAAGAGTGTGCACTTTGGATGCCAACGCGTAGTGGTTTAGAACTTCAACTTTCATACACTCTTCGCCAGCAAAACCCCGCTGGGTTTACGGTTCCAATTCAGTCTCCTGCAATTAATCAAGTTTTTAGTACAAGTCGTGTGGTTAAGATCTCTCCAAATAGTCCTGTTGCTAGATTACGCCCGTCTTCCGGTAATTATATGCCTGGGGAGGTTGTTGCTGTGAGGGTTCCGCTTCTACACCTCAATAATTTTCAAATCCATGATTGGCCTGAACTTACAACAAAACGTTTTGCGTTGATGGTTTTGATGCTTCCTTCTGATAGCGCAAGGCAGTGGCATGTTCATGAGTTGGAGCTTGTTGAAGTCGTTGCTGATCAGGTTTTTTCTTGATTTAGTTCATTTTTGTTTATTTTCTATTTAGGTTTGTTTTTGGTCAGACTGCAAGAAATGGAAACGAACCATATATTTTTTCCTTATTCTTGTTTAGGTGGCTGTGGCTCTTTCACATGCTGCAATTCTGGAAGAGTCTATGAGGGCCCGGGATTTGCTCATGGAGCAAAATGTGGCGCTTGATCATGCAAGAAGAGAAGCCGAGACTGCAGTGCGTGCGCGTAATGATTTTCTTGCAGTTATGAACCATGAAATGAGAACCCCAATGCATGCAATTATTGCACTTTCGTCATTGCTACTAGAAACTGATTTGACACCTGAGCAACGGCTCATGGTCGAGACCATTCTCAAAAGCAGTAACTTGCTCGCCACGCTAATAAATGATGTATTAGATCTTTCCAGGCTGGAAGATGGTAGCCTTGAACTTGATTCTGTTACTTTTAACCTTCATTCTCTCTTCAATGAGGTACACTATTATTATCTTGATTTGTGTCCTGGAATTAATTATCTGATCATCACGACTTGAAACTGCAATAATCAGTTTTTAATGTTTGGATAAACATATTTTGCTTCTGATTATATGGTTATAGGAGTCAAATAATCAGTTGTAAACTAAAGTTACTCATGTACCGAATTTTTTAAGGATAATGTACATAGAGGCCACACCAAGTATTCAACTTTTTTCATTAAGACCAGCCTATGTATCAAAACGACTCTACATGCCATTCATATATGTATTCATTTTTGTTTATTGTTGATACCTATCCCAGTCAAACGCATGCTTAGAAATTAAAAAATAATAATTCCCTTTACGTAAAAACATAATTGATAGCAATTGTGATCGGGAATTCTAAGCGTCAGTACAATCGGTTTAGAGATAGCCATATGGGTCGGGTTCAACAGACGAGTCAGCGTCAACGCGGGTCGATCTGGTCAAACGGATTGAGCTTTGCCCAATTTCTGTTCACATCTAATTTATCCATGCATGTATTGACGTAAATCTTCAACAAGCATGCAAGATGTGCAAATGAATCTTGCAAACGTTCACCCATGTTTTCCTATATCCTTAATTTTTCTTTTCTTAACTGGTTTTATTTATTTCTTTTCTGCAAGTTATGTTCCGTAATAGCAGCATAGTGGTGTGTGTTGGTTAACTTTCTTTTCCTATACGTGTTTTTATTGAGAAAATTTCTGTGTTAATATCACTCATTGGATTATGAGTTGAGTTAATATTATTCCTTGCTAGTTCAAACTTGGCATGTTTGAATGGTGTTCTTGGAGCCTAGATTAGAGTCAAGTGGTGTATCTGTATCTTGATTCTCGTTTAGTTTGCCCTAATCGTTTATTGTGTGGTGTTTCCGTATCGCAAGAGGCCGTTAGATCTATCCGTTTCTACTAGATCTATATCGCTTTTGCTGACGGATTTTGTACTTAAATTTTCAGGTCTAAACTTAATAAAGCCTGTTGCATCAGTCAAAAGATTGTTTGTAACATTGAACCTTTCTTCAGATTTACCAGAGTATGCAGTTGGTGATGAGAAGAGACTTATGCAAATAATTCTAAATATTACTGGTAATGCTGTCAAATTCTCCAAAGAGGGCGGCATTTCGATTTCTGCCGTCATGGCAAAACCAGATTCTTTGAGGGACCCACGTGCTCCCGACTTTTCGCCACTTCCTGGTGATGGTAATTTTTATATGCGTGTACAGGTTCGTTTTTCTATCAACACATATGCTATTTAATTTTATGATTCAGTCCTTAACTAAACTCCTCTAGTGCAGGTGAAAGACACAGGAATCGGAATCAACCAACAAGACATTCCTAAGCTCTTTACCAAATTTGCAGAGAGCCAATCATCAGCAAGTAGAAATCCAGGTGGCAGTGGACTTGGCCTTGCCATTTGCAAAAGGTAAGTGCTTTTTCTTCTATTTTCACTTTTTTCAGTTTAAATATAAAGTTAAGAAAGTATGCATTCAACATTTTTTATTATTCTTTTCTGGTGAATAATATGTTTCATGTTATATGTAAATACAAATGTATAGTTTTTGACGTAAACCTCGATTCAGTGTGTAATAAAATGTATTTTGCAGATTCGTGAATCTTATGGAAGGTAATATATGGATTGAAAGTGAAGGTGTTGGGAAGGGATCAACAGCAATCTTTTATGTGAAACTTGGATTTCCGGCACATCTAAATGAATCCCGACTCCCTCATATGAGACTTCTACCTAAACTTGGTCAAACAAGTTTTCCAGGACTCAAAGTCATAGTCATCGATGATAAGGGGTTAGTAGTATATTTAATTTTTTATACATACATACATACATGTATTTAATATATTTATTACATACGTGTATGCATAAAACGCAGGGTTAGCAGAACAGCAACCAAGGAGATTCTGGTGCACTTAGGTTGTGATGTAACCATGGTTAGCTCAGGTGATGAGTGCTTACGAGTTATAACCAAAGACCACAAAGTTATTTTCATGGACGTCGATGGTTACAATGTTGCAAGACTTGTACATGATCAACTCTCAAAACACTACGAGAAGCCACTGATAATTGCAATTACCGGCAACACAGACAGAGCATCAAGGGAAAGTTTATTAAAGGTTGGAATGGATGGAATTGTACTGAAACCAGTTTCAGTGGAGAAGAACGAGAGTCACTCTAGCTGAGCTTTTAGAACATAAAAAGGTTCTGATGCTATTATAACCATGAATTTCTCATAGCAAAAAGACAGGAATTAATGGCAGCTTCAGCAACTGTACATATTGCTACTTTTTTAGTACATTACTGTTATTTGAATTGAGTCCACTTTTGTTATTCTAAACTGTTTATTTACATGATGGTATCCTTGAAATGGATGGATTTACAAGTTAAATTAGAATAACTTGTTACATTTTTACAAATAATAATTATTATTCAACTTGTTACCTGTTAATGAAATTTTGTTGGCTTCTAAAGTCTCTTCAGTTAGGAGGCAACCCACCACCTCACTTTCCTATTTTTATACTCTTTTTACCTTATTTGATTATTTCCATTTATACCATAACTCCAATAATTGTATGGAGGTTTGGGGACAAGGTGGTCCTCTCCATATATATTAAATAAAAAAAATTATATTAATTAAAAAATTTTGATTGTATTGCCCAATATTTGTACCCAGGTATATAAAAAACTTTGTAATAAATTAAAACACATATTTATAAGTATTAGCTATTTATCAAGTTCTATAAATGGATGACTTGGGACTTTGAAAATGAGCTAATTTATATATCCTTGGTGATGACAATGATAAAGGATTAATACTAGAACTTGGCTTGAAATTACATGGTTAAAGTTGAAGGAGAAAGTATCTAAAGCCAATAAAAAGGGCTTTTTCTATCTCCGGTTAAGTCGTCTACGATTAAGAGTTGCGCTAATCGGTTAGGATAATAGCAGTATGTATACACACAAACAACACGCACAGCGCGCATACAAGTAGCATATCAAGATCAAGATCAAAATCCTTTATCAACTTCGATCCCTATGGCTTTTTTCCAGATTTTCGCCTCTTGGCCGCATTGATGAACTCCATTATTGCTTCCATTTCACTCTTACTTTCTGTGGCAAAGAAAACAATAGATAACGGGTCAAAATGGTACTTTTTTTTAATAAATGATTGAACCAAACCAACCCGAAAGAATCACATTTGCTAATGAGTGCATAAACTTATAAACATCGAAAGAGGCAGAGAATGGGACCTGGGAAGCAAAATGTTTGTGAACCGCATTAACCAGCTGCTCCCTTTGTTGGATTGGAGTGAATGTTTCCCTAAAAGAAATCAAACTCATTTATGATAAGCAAGAAAAACATGGGTGTAGATGGCTTTATATACAAGACTCACAAGGTTAAAGGTACTGTAATACCCGCCATAGCGTGTTGGTTCCTAGCTTCGAGAAGTTCACTTTCTGTTCATCCGCATGAAAGCAATTAAAAAAACTCAGATCATATCTAGATATGCAAGTCATTTATTTGGGTCAAATATATTAGTTTTAATAGGTTCAAAAGTGTCGCATTTCCAGATGTGAAGAATGTTTACGATGTGTGACGCTGAAATCAAGTTTACCTCCAAAGATGATTCATCCATGAATTTGAAGTTAGAAATATGCATATATTGACAATAAAAGTCAACTTACAGATAACATAATTGAGTGCAACCATTACGATTAGCAGACTTCATCGATTGAGATGGACCCCACGTCTTGCATAACGAACTCTTGGGCTTGTTTAGTTTGTTGAAGTCTGTAGCAGTGGCTGCCAATGAAGAACAAAACAACTAAAAATTGACAAGGCTATTTTAAATTAAATGCTTTAAGGACGTAAATTCATAACCAAGCTAGATGTCTTACGGAACTCATTAACATCAGAACCACTGCTTGAAATGTCACAAATCATACTCGTCCATCCTTCTCATTACCAGTTGGTGGTTCAAGAACACTCAAAGCATTCCTTTGCAGCTTCACTTCGATACCATTTTTCAGAACCTAATAAAAGTTGGACCACCTATTAGTCAAACGCGCAAAATATTTTCGAAATTTTAAAAAGTTAAAGAGTATCTTGTAGACTAAAACTTGCACCATTAATAGTTTTGCAATAAATACAATGAGCAAATAAGAAAAATTTTAGCTTCAAGTTTTGCCAAAAGAAGAAAAGTGTGCAACCTTTTGGCACCCCATAATAGAAATTCTTGCTAAAAAATGCATAATCTT
>JAUTDX010006728.1:0-25119 GCA_030844895.1 Ambrosia x helenae | reverse complement strand
CCCCAATTGGGTCAAAGCTATGAATGAGGAACTAGAGGCTCATCATAGGAACAACACTTGGGAAATTGTTGATTTACCCAGGGTAGGAGTAAAATAGGCTGTAAATGGATTTTTAAGATAAAAATATAAAGCAAATGGAGAGATTGAGAGGTTTAAAGCCAGACTAGTAGCTAAAGGTTATTAGTCAGAAAGAAGGAATAGACTTTGATGAAACCTTCTCTCCTGTGGTTAAACTTGTTACTATTAGATGTGTGATATCTTTGGCTGTTGAAAATGATTGGAAATTATTTCAACTTGATATAAATAATGCTTTCTTATATGGAGATTTAAAGGAAGATGTGTATATGTCTATTCCTGAAGGTTTTACTGATACTAATAATAGTAATAAGGTATGTAAACTTAATAAATCTCTATATAGGGCTTAAACAAGCCCCTAGAATGTGGAATGCTAAGCTGGTAGCTGCATTATTTGACATTGGTTTTTCTCAAAGTAAATTTGATGTTTCTATGTTTCACCAAAATATACATGAATCTGTGTTTATAGTTTTATTAGTTTTATGTTGATGATATCATCATAACTGGGAATTCTGTACAAGAGATTGAAAAAGTTAAACATGCTATTAAAACTAAATTTCTTATAAAAGATTTGGGTGAACTGAAATATTTTTTAGGCATAGAAGTTATTAGAGATTCTAATGGCTTATGCCTAACTCAGAGAAAGTACTGTACTGAGTTGTTGGCTGAATATGGCTTAACAGGATGTAAACCTGTAGGGAATCCTATTGAGCCTAGTCATGTTGTAAACAATATGATAGTAAATGATAACAAACCCTTAATTAACATTACTGGGTATCAACAATTAGTTGGAAAGCTAATTTACCTGTCTCACACACGACCAGATATAGGCTTACACTGTACATTTTCTCAGTCAATACATGCATAAGCCTTAAAAAAGTCATTTAAAGATTGCAATGAGATTACTTAGATATCTTAAAAGTGCTCCTGGTAAAGGTGTTTTCTTTACTAAAACTGGAAGTTTTTGTTTAAGTGCTTATGCTGATTCAGACTGGGGCAAATGTTTAGAGTCTAGAAGGTCTATAACTGGATATTGTGTGTACTTAGGTAACAATTGATTACCTGGAAAAGCAAGAAACAACCCACTGTGTCTAGATCATCTGCAGAAGCAGAGTTTAGAGCAATGTGTGCTGTTGCTTGTGAAGTTGTTTGGTTAAAAGATTTACTGAATGAACTTAATATTGTTATAAATCTACCTGTTGAATTACACTGTGATAATAGTGCAGCTTTGGCTATGGCTGCTAACCCAGTGTTTCATGACAAAACTAAACATTTTGGAATAGATTTATTTTTTCTAAGGGATTTAGTTGCTAATGGTGTAATTAAACCTGTAAAAGTTCAGTCACAAAAACAGTTGGCAGATGTTTTTTACAAAAGGTCTGTTAGTTTATCAGCACATCAATGCTTGTGAACAACTTCACTTATTTGACCCATTTTATCCAGGAAAATCAAATTGAGGGGGGGTGTTAAAAATAATAGTTATTATTGTTCATATTATGTTTTACTTACACATTTGTGGAATGTCATGTACATATGCTGAATAATTGGACTGATGATATTGTTGCTGATTGGACTGGACTTGCCTGGAAGCTGGATTGGATTAACTGAGCTTATGGACTGAAGTTATAAAGAATGGATAATGGCCCAGTTGTAGCAGCCCAGCAAAGGAGAAGCCCAGACATTGGGGTCTGATTGTTTGACGAGTTCGTTGTGGATTGCCACGCTGGCAATCCCCAACCCTATCATATTATTCATCCAACGGTCCTGATCAAGTTATATTGTGTTTGTTTAAACTGATCGTACGACGGCTGTTGGCTCGGGTGTGTTACTTCCCGAGCCTATATCTTGGCTATATAAACAAGTCGCCCTGTTAGGGTTTCAGTTTAGCTTCTTGTTTGTTAAGTCGTCTCTTTGTACTTCATATCTCTCACATCAGTAGAACGATTAGGGTTTTATACGTTGGAGTCCTGCACTTATATTTCTCATATAAGTGCTAAGGTCTTGTATTCCAGTCTAGTTCTTGTTACACAGTTGTAATAGTTGATTGTTTAGAGATCTGTATAGTTTGTTAAAGAGTCTGTAATAGTTTGTTTAGAAGTGTTCTTGGTATTTGATCTTGATCTTTTGAATAAATCTATTTCTCTTTTGATTCCATACTATTTGACAGGAATGCTGTAGAGGGTTTGGTGCTGATGTAATCATGACTGCAGAATTGGCTGAAATGGTATAAAACTATGTTTAATTTGTCATCAAGCTGAGTTACAATTATTTAGTTTGCCGAATACTGTATACAACAGTGAGGGACTCTTTCGCTCATTCATGCCAGTTTGCAAGATAACATGACTCTGTACTTTTTTGACATTTCTTTTATGTGTATGTTTCTGCACTAAGCAATTTAGGAATTCATTTCAAATGGTTAATCATTTTGGTATGAGTTGATCTGTAATTTGACCAAATGATGTTGGATGTGTACCTTATCCGAGAGATTGAGATAGGTCTACAGTCCATAGGCTAGATTTGTACATTTGCATGTTTCAATTGTTTTTGTGCAACTGCACATATATGGTCAATAAACTAGCATAATAACTTGGTTGTTGACTATGGTGCTACTTATTACCCCACTTTTCTACGCTAAACCATCATGTGACGTGCAACGCCGAGGTAGACACGTCTAGCTTGTTAGACATAATATCTTGATTTCTATATTATCCTAAGTTATATATTTATCCTAATTTAGTTATTAGTTGTGGCGGTTAACTACCAACCATTGTGTCGGTTACATCAAAGGGGACACACCCTTTCATTATGTATAAATAGGACATAACCCCTCATTTGTAAATTAGAATGTTTGTTCAATAAAGATACATCTTTTACATTCTCTCTGTTCTCTCTCAATCCCACATTTGGCATCAGAGCCAACGATCCAAAAGGACCTGTGAAGAAGAAAACCGAGTGAGTCGGTATCGCAACAAAGAAGATCGAGTGATTCGGTCATAAGAAGAAAGAAACCTGTGAATTTGTTCGTGAAGAACCAAAAGAAAAGAAATCGAGTGATTCGATAATAATGAAACAAAAAACCTTCATCCCCTGTTTTCTGATCAAAACAGAGACAGACAAGAATCTTCATAACAGAAAGTTTAAGATCCATTGGCCAACCAAGATCAATCAGAAAGATCATTACTCAAACCTATAACCGTTTATTAAGACAGAAAACACCGGAAGGAAGGATTCCGACAAGAACTGAGAATTCCGGCGAGACACCGGATTATCCAAAAACAAGTTCGCGCATCATACGGTTATATTTTTCTGCCCTATCTTAGTATTAATCGAATATACGTTCTTAATTCAAATCCGGATTAAGAATCTTTGATTCTTTTGATAATATTCACCGAACCCATAAGTTTTGGTTTCCCGTCAAAAGTTTTATATAGAAAATTTAGAAGAATTCATCACTTTGAATTCATAATCGGTTCTGAATAAGAATCAAACACCGGATTATATAATCATTGGTTAAGAAAAACAATACCACGTTGAATTAAGAATCTTTGTGTCGGACCGAAGCCGAACAAAGAATACGAAGAGGAAGATATAGTATTCGATTAAAAGGAATTAGTTTTGATTTGAAACTCTTCAGATCATAAGATATAGATTGATTCAATGGATATATGTTGATATCCAGAATCAAGTGAAAAGGCGCGAATAATAGATTTGGTCAGTAGGATTTTTCGTGGAAATTGAAGAAGTAGTTGACTTTTGAAAAGTCAACAAAAACACAAAAGGAATCGTTTTTCACAGAAAAGGAATTTTATAATATCATACTTGATTTCAGTGTATATTTGTCCTTTATGAGACATACACAATACACAATTCAAGAATTGAAAGGATATTAATAAGTAACATTTTTGTAAAACAAAATTGATTTGTTTTTAATTATTTGGAGGATTTACAAAAGTCAAAGGGATTGACTTTAGGTATTTTGGGAACAATAGTTTGATATTCTAGGTACTAGGAGAAAGCCTACACCCATTAGCGAAACCCCGAATAGTGTGTTTTTAAACGCTTACATACTACGAAGGATTCGTCAAAATTCAAAGAATATCAAGGTTGACAAAGAAGAGTCATACCAGTTCCAGACGTGGTGTTTAGATTGTTCAAATTGAGATTGGACAATAGGGAAGAAACATAAACACAGAAGTCCACTAAAGACACCTGTGAAACCCACGATAACGAAAGAAGATATCGTCACCAAGGAAACACTCACGTTTAGCCTCCCAAACCCGATGTTGACATCTACGAACTACACGAGTTGGGCTGTTCGTGTAAAGGCAATATTGAATGCCAATAACCTCTGGGAAGTAGTGGAACCCCAAGAAGGATCTTCAAAGGTAAATGTGAAGAAAGATAGGACCGCGATAGCCTATCTATTTCAGGCAATTCCAGAAGATATGGTGATGCAGGTGGCATCCCATAACACAACAAGTGAAATCTGGGAAGCACTAAAGACAAGACATGTTGGAATTGACCGAGTCCAGAAAGCAAGATTACAATCGTTACACACAGAATTCGAGATGTTATCAATAAGAGAGACAGAAACAATAGACCAGTTTGCTGGTAGGTTAAGTGCGTTAAATACAAAGTCAAAGACCCTAGGATCAAAGTTCGAAGAACCTATTTTGGGTAGAATGGCGAAATCCAGTGAGTGGATCAAAAGCAAGAAATTGGGTCATGTGAAGTGATCAAAAACTAAAGAACTAAACTAAAGATATAAGTTGAAGATCATGGTGTGTGAGGCAACCATGAAAAGAAGAATTGCGTGATACGATCAAAGCTGTGAAGGAATTAATAAAGAAGGAGACCCGTGTGACTCGGATCATCCATGAAAAGCTGTGAAAGCAAAGTTGTGTGAAGCAACAATCTAAATCAAGAAAACTATGAAAGTTCGTTTGTGTGAAACAAGCAAAGAAGTGTGAAGCTAGCTAATCATCTGCGTGTGACTCAAGAATAATCAGCAAGTTGTGTGAGACAATTAAAGAAAAGTAAAAGACAAGAGAATTTGTGTGATACAAATCAAGCTATGAAGAAAGGAGCTAAAGAAGCATAGAAGAAGAAATCAAGAATTAGGGGGGAGAATGTTAGACATGATATCTTGATTTCTATATTATCCTAAGTTAGTTATTAGTTGTGGCGGTTAACTACCAACCATTGTGTCGGTTACATCAAAGGGGACACACCCTTTCATTATGTATAAATAGGACATAACCCCTCATTTGTAAATTAGAATGTTTGTTCAATAAAGATACATCTTTTACATTCTCTCTGTTCTCTCTCAATCCCACATAGCTATTACTAATTGTTGGTCTACACTTTCAACAGGTGTTTTCTAGAGCTACAATCAGTTGGCTTACATCTTTGAGCATTTCCATGTTGGTATGATTTACTTACGACTTTTTCTTTTTGTTTTGCTTTCAATTATAAGTTTTTCACCTTTACTGTGTAACTTGCATGACACTTTGTTATGAGTATAATAAAATGATTGGTAATTAAGTGGATTTGATGATAGCACTTATGAGGCTGGTAAATTCTCCTAGAATATTGCAGCTTATAGATTCTATTGCTCGCGGTACACCACCTACACCTACAATATTCCAGCAACCAATGCCAGTGCTTTGATTATGGAGATTGCGAACACATATGTGAACATTGCGGTGCCCTTTTCTGGTTTACAGAGAGATTGTATATGGTCCATGAAATCGGCAACCTCTATATAATTAGTGAAATAGGTATACAACCCTTTTATTAGACTAGGCAAATGTATTATGACTACCAGTGTGTTATGTATGGATCAATAAAATTGTTATGCTCATCTTCTCATCTAACCGATTGCTACAGACATGAAACAATACCGCCGCAACGCGCGGGTTGCATTCTAGTTTATATAACAATTGATGAAGCCTTAACAATAGTAACTAATTTTGTCATTTTGTAGTTTCGTCATTTTGTGTTTTTTTTTAACTTTTTAATCCTATACTTTCATCTTTCCAAATTTGTCACAATACCTGTGTATTGCGTTTCGACCTAAATTTTTTGAGTTAACACGCTGCAAATTGCGTTTGTGGTTCAAACGTTTTTACGTCTATGTTCCCCATTCAATAGACCAGTCGCAATGCGTGGGTCCTAGGTCGGCTAAGTTGTTCTTTTCTATGTATTAATGTTTCGGTGATTCAAAGCTTTTACATCTACTTTCTGTCAGTTTATCTTTATATGCACTTCTGGTGTAAATATTGTTGGAATAAGATTGCTTTCGCATACAACAACATAATTTTTTCGAGACTTTCCAATACACCGACGCAACGTTGTTCTTTTATCATCATGTTCGGCCTTTACTTATTTTTTATCTACGTTTCGAGCACGCGGCGAAGCGCGAATGGTAACCCACTAGTTATTAATGAAATAACAAACTATTCGTACTTTAGTTTTTATCTATTTCTATTGGTTTATAATGATATAAGTGTAAGTACATATCTTTTTACACCTTAGCCGGTATTTTTTTAAATCATAATTGTGAAAGTCACATCCTAATTGAAGTAAAAGTGTGTTCTTCATAATCTTAATTCTTAAACTCTGTTGATTTCTAAACAATATTTAAACTGAACTGACTTAAAAGTGTATAAGAAAAGTGTATGGATGTTATGTATATCATACACTTCTAAGGATACATATTACACTATCACATATCAGTATCCCTATTCAAGAATTATTTGAAATAATACATAAAGGTGCGATATTGCTGATTTGAAAGAATCTATTTTCGAGTTATATCCTTTAGTTTTGGAAGCAACTAGAACAAAAGTTTGGTTTTTTATCCACATATAATTTGTTGTTTCGATTTCTTTTCAAAACTTTTTTGAAATCACATCCTACCTGAAGTAGTGAAGTTGTAAACTTGAGTTCCAAATAATCTTGAAGTCGCTAAATTTTTAAACGGAACATATATATGTAAAGAGTAAAAATGCATAAGAAAGAGTATGTTATATAGTTTATACCATATACTTTAATAATTTTGAACCACGACCTTAATTCATATCAGCATCACGTACTACTTCACTACCAAAGAGTTATTTTGAATACTCTAGTAACAAAACTGTTGATACGCAATCCCTTTCAATATGAATCTGTTTTCGAATGTTATCCTCTAAACTTTGAAAGCAAGTGGATGAGTAGATCCACATTTGCAAAAAAAAAGTTGCATTCCTTTTCACTCTTTTTGTTTCAGTTTCTTTTCAACGCGTTTTTTACTGTTTATAAGTTTTCTTATTAAAATGGTACACCGGGTATGTTGACATCTTAAGTGATCAACTTATACCTAAAGTCCTAAACTATGTGGTAACTTATAAAGCTATTTGCTCATATGTGCATTTCCCGTTTTATACAATGCACATATGAGTAACGTTTTATACACACAAATCTATATCAATGCTTAACACATATATGAAATATCATAGGAAGAAATTTTACTTTGATTCATATTACCAAGATTCAGCTTTCAGGTCGACTCAAAATCCATTTTAAACATCAACGATATCGCAGTAAGAGGTCATATGTGTAAAAATTTGGCTGACTATTCAAAAGGGGTAGCGGCACAACTTGTAGCCCGTTTACCTGCCGCCCACTTGTAAACTTGTTGGTTTTTAATTATAACTAGTAGGATTCAGTGTTGCCAAAAAATAAATAAATAAATGTTGAACCAGTAAGAGGTCTGAACCATTAAATGTTGAACTAGTAAGGGATATGAAGCATTCAGACTCTGTATAATGTTTACCCATTCAGAGGCAAATGTCTAACCGATTTAGTCATCTGCTTGCGAAACAAACAGTTTGAATAAAACATCCCCTAAGTCATCAGTTGTTCTAGAGTTCTAGTCATATATGAATTTATATCATATATGACACCTAACGAGTATGTTTAGCTCGTTATACTTTTTTAATTTCTAGATTTTTTATTTAGGGAAATTAGATTTAAATACTCCAAACTATTACTCATTGACCGATATCACTCCTAACTATCACCTTGACTACAAATACTCCCAACTTTACACTTTTATTTGTTATGTCACATCCAAACTAAGATGAAAACACCTCCTCATCATCAGAACATATCCCTGATTCCAAAATGAGGGTGACATAATAAACAAAGTGTAAAGTTGAGAGTATCGATAGTCAAACTGATAGTTGAGAGAGATATCACCCAAGACGCAATAGTTTGGAGTATACAATTTCCCTTTTATTTAAGCATTGATTTGGTTTTAGTCCATGTATGTTTTGTCCCAATGATTGTGCATGGACGCTCAAATTAGTTTGTTGGTATACTACACCTTCTAACTTTCTAGCGAGTAATCCAAATAATTTATGCAAATAGATTGATGGAAGAATCGTAACTAAGTCGAATACCAATTTGTTTAGTGGATAAAACATTTAGAATATACTTTTTTCTTAAACTTTATGCAAGAAATTATACTTTTCTAGTTTCCACTGCTTTTTTGGAAAAGTTGATGTTCGTCAATAATTTAACAAAAATACATATAAAATTTAACCGGACACACGTATCATTAAGAGATGATTTGTTATAACAATAAAAAATATTGTAGAGTGAAATGTATAAGTTCATTCTATTTAGCTGGTTCAGATATCAACTTATTTCTCAAATTCTACATTGTTGAAAATAACAAAGTTTAATTATTATATTACTTTGAAAAAGTTCAATTGTTTCAATAATCTTTTTTTTTCTACTTTATGAAATTTTGAAAGAGTTTAGCCTACAACCTAATTGCAAGTTATAAGTTTTTCTTTTTTAAATTTAGGTAATTAAATTATGTTTTTGTTATGTTATTCTTACATTTAATACATTTTCCATCTTCAGCCAAAAGTAATCAATTTTAACAGTAACCAAATTTTATAAATGTTTCTTTTAGATATTTTAATTAAAACATTTATGAAAAAAAAGAAGCCATACTAAAGAAACACTATACGAACTTGAGTAGACCAATAGTGAAATTTAGTTACTAACTAGTTAAAATTTTATTTTCCGATAAAAAAACAAGAACCGCAATAATTTAAGGGGATTGTTAACGTGTAACTCGTAAATGTGTAAATTGTTGCATTCTTTTGATAAGACCAACTCTACTGCGCCCTTAAACATATTGTCCGAGATAAGCTGGAGAAAGTCCTTATTTATGGGCCCATTAAAGTGCATCCAAAATAAATGTAAATCCGACTGCAAGGGCCTGTGTGGTTTTGGTTCTTATGCCAAAGTCCTTACTTTTTAAGTGTCTCTTTTACATACAACTTAATTATTTACTCCATAAATGGGTGATGATATGGAAAAGGGAAGGATATGTAAGGATGTTTGTATGGTTGGAGATGAAGTTGTGGATTTTTAAGAATTTATAAGGATTTGTAAGGATATGATGTGGCAGCTGAATAAGCGGCTAAGGGCACCTAAAGGCGGCCTTAGCATTGGAGATAGTCTAACTATGCTATATTGGTATCATACTTTTCATTTCAACCGACTAGGTACTTTGAATCCAAGTGCACTACTATATACACTTGAACCTTATAAACCTCTTTTTCTTAGTAACAATTGGAAACAATAAATTATATAATTTTCCAAAATTCAACACTACTTATAAACAATGACCAAATCTTCGTCCCAACAAGAGTTTAACCACAAGTTTGTAATGCCCCTTTGGTGATTCTTTGATAAATCACTATACGTCTATACACAAATGCTAATCGACTATACAAAATCTATTTTCACATTTTAAAAAAGTATTAAAAAAAAGACTAAAAGGCAACAAAAAGAAAAAGTGAAATCCCCACTTAGGAAGGCCCAAAAGAAACAAATACCTAAAATCTTATCTGTATCCCACTAAATATAAAAACATAAGGCATCAACTATAATCCCAATATATCTAATGGGCCAGTGTTGGGCATCTTTGTGGGCCACTACACTACTTGTACTTATCTATAAATACTAATCAATATTCTTCTATCTTGCTTCACTCTCTTCATCTCACAAACCTTCAAAAATCCCAATTCTATTCAAGGTTAAAACAATGAAGGCTCAACCTATCTCGTGTGATACCTCCGCGATTCATGAGTGCAAAAGAGTGGTCGGAGGGAGACTTCGACAAGCTCTTCAAACTACCATGGCAGTCGTAGATGATAGTAATACCAAAAGTTCAGATTCAGAATCAACAGTTTATTATACTGAACATGTTAAGAGACCTAATCAAAGATTGAACAAAGAGGATCCAATTAGAACAATCATGTTCTTAGGATCATGGAGCCATACATGACTACAATCATGATCGTTTGTATATTTTGATCAACGATCTGTGTATATGTCGTGTATTATATGAATAGCTGATCGGCTGATCATAACTATTTGATTTAAAATCATAAGTTAAGTGATTTTGATCATATAATGAAATATTATCAATAAAATATATAACCATTGATATTTTTATACTTTCTTTGGATCTTTTCATCTGGTATAATAAATATATTATTATTTTTTATAAATATGAAATGAAAACAAGGGACCTAATGTTAAAAGTTACTTAGTATAGTAATTAACTCCAGAAACATAAGTCTAAATTTAATAAATCATGACGAATGCATAGTTTACTGAATTTCTATCTTTCATTTAGTATTTACAAAAGATATGTATTTGTTGTCTATTAATGCTATTATTATTATTATTATCATCAAGTGAAATCAAAACATAAATATAATTGGTGTTGGTTAAATGATTATTAATTTTGTGTCGGGGCAGCCGATGGGGTTTAATTCCGCTAGTCGGTCCAATCTCTAATCATGCTTAGCTCTAGATGCTCTAAATCGCAACATCTGCAGCTTGATTCTTCTACCCATATCGTCTATGAATCATGAACTTGTATCTCTAATAAAATAATCTCTAATCCGCTGCTAATATCATGTACCCGTTATCGCCATCCATCCACAAGTTGTACCTAAACACATGCTTAAAAATAGGTTTGGTCAACAAATATGTTGGTGAGTCCGAGCGTGCGTTTAACTGGATTTAAATAGGTTTATCATTTCCAAATTAGGTTTATCTTTCCAAAAAAGGTTTATTATTCCAAAACAAATTTATCGTTCAAAAGCAAGTTCGTAAGTTTACATGGTTTCACACTGGTGATGTAAGCCACGCCTCACTAGGAAATACCAGTACCAGTATTTACAAAAGATGTATTGGTTGTCTATTATTATTGTTATCAAGTGAAATTAAAACATAAATATAATTGGTGTTGGTTAAATGATTATTAATTTTGATATGGGATACATAAAAACATTTCTATATGTCCGATAGGCGTATTGTAACCGCGGCACAACATTACTAGTACACTGATCTTCCTTGCTCCTCAAGAAGGAAATCAATAGCCTTTAAGGTAAGAGGCTAGCTCCTATCTTGGTTCGGACACCTAACTATTGGCTTGTATAAAAGGTTATCTTAAACATAAATGATAAAATTACATTTTTTTTTGTTTGGTGTGCATTAGGCATGAGGCTCAGTTCTTAGTTATCACTATGTTGGTTGAATTTGTGTGACCAATCGGGTTAAACACCAGACTATCCGTCAACTAGAAGAAACGTCACCTTCAACGGTTCAACCTAAAACGCCACTTGAGAAGCTTTACTTCTACTCTTTTAGCAAACTCATAATATTAAATGGTTACCTATAGACTACTTATGTTGTTTTTACGCCTTGTAGTATCTTTATCTAAAAGAGTTTTGCGGCATAACTTGTTATCCGTTTTCCTTCCATTTCGATTTATTGAACAATGGTCTAGAAAAAATATAATATTTATTTCTTAAACGACCAACAAAAGTAAACTACTACTATAATAGTTAGAATGACAATCTCAACTTATCATATATTGATTAAAAATAATCATAAAAATTGTTAATAGATGATAGGTTAGACTAGGGCTGGTATATCGTGTCAGACACAACCTGTTAAAACACGAACATGAAACATGTTAACACGATAAGACACGCTAAGACAAGGAACCTGTTTATAAACATTAACCCTAAAATCGTATTCACCCACCAATTAACGAGAGATTGAGCGACATCAGGTTTGAGAAGGAGGATGGGTGACAACAAACTAGTGATGGGTGACAGTGGACGGGTAATGAGGACGGAAGAGTTGAGAAGGAAGAGTAGGGGTAACTGATCGGTGTACATGTCTGTACTATGTGATTTGAAAATTGAAAATTAGGTTTTCTGTTTAGTCAGCATACGTATAAGGCATACCCCTAACCCATATAATTTTTTAAAATAAAATTATTAAAATGTCTTAACAAGTGCTTAACATGTTAACAGATCTTTAACATGTTAAGGCCTTATCATGTCGACCTGTTTAAGACACGAAACCCGTTAAGGTCAAACACAAAATCTGTTAAAATCATGTAGGTTCGTATCGTGTTATCGTATTCGTGTTTCAAATTGTCACTTAACCCGAAAGATCTGAACCCAACTGACCCGACCCAAGGGCGTCACTAATACACGACAAAAGAAGGTTGTGCTTAAATATTTAATCATCACCCACCTCTCAATCTCTTTTATTGTCACTAGATTTGTGCTCCTCTTTAACTGCTACTCAGTAAGCTTCAATTCCACTCATCTCTGTATTAATATTAATATTAATAGTATATCTTAATTTACAAGTTTCAATTTTTATTACTTATGAATTGAATCCAATTCAGATTGCCTTTACAACTTACAATAAAGATGTGTTTGGATGTGATTCTTGAAAATTCAGTATTACTTTCAAGACTCATAATCTTTTTCAAAATCTGATTATTCAGATCCTAAAAGTTTTAGAAATTATAAATATAATTACCATCAAATTTAAAAAACTGCTTGTTCCTGATCTGGGTATGGATCAAGTATGATGTTTGTTAAGGGTGTGTTTAATAGCTTGTCAATGTTTGGATGATGAAGCAATCTGTTTAAGTAAACAATCACAAAATTACAACTTTACCCTTAGGGTGAAATAAGCTGATTATCTGCTTCTGCATATAAGCATAAGTTGTTTGATAATGTCTTACACTGAAATTTTCTTGATTTATTGGTTTGCAATAGAGATGGAAAAAAAACAGTTTTTTTAAACCGGCCCGAAAAAAAAAAAAAAACGATTTGGAGAGAAACCGGTCTGAACCCGGTTCTATGGGTCGGTCCTATGAGCGGTTTGTTGTTTTGAGGACCGGTTTGGAGAAAAAAACCGGTAATATCAAGCATTTTGGGTCCTGGACACCCGGTTTGGGAAAAAAAAACCTGTTTTAAACCCGGTCCAAATCAATGCCAATTGATGGTTGTGTTTGGTGCTAAAAACCGGTTCCAAAACTGGACCGGTTTGGCAAAAAACCAGTTTTACCTTCATTAAAAAAATGAACCGGTTTTTAACCCGGAGCGGTTTGGAAAAAAAAAACAACGATTTGTCCATCTCTAGTTTGCAATATTGGGCTTATGTTTGACAATATTTTTGTTTCTCACAGGGTTGGTTGAATCTTGATATATTGTGTTATTATTCAGATGGCATTGCCTGTAGATCATAAAGCGAACATCATTGATGGGAAGTTAATCGCACAAACGATTCGTTCTGAAATCGCCTCTGAAGTCAGTGTCTTGGTTGAGAAATATGGCAAGGTATTTTACCATAGGTGGTACCGTAACGATCATTACTTGGAAATAGTTATGTTAATTCATTATTATATGTGTGAGTTTCATGACTGTATTATCCAAAAGTAATGCAGGTGTTTCATGACTGAATACCGTAGCGTAGCTCTTTTAGTTAGAACTTGAACTTATTCATGAATCGTAACCAGATAATTAAATAATCATATGATTACATTGCAGTTAGGGATAGTTTGATCTTTTTTTTTGATCCTGAATACTTATAGTTTACTTGCAAACAACTTCGTACGTACTTATCTAAATCTGATTGTTTTGGTCTGAAAAAAAAATCATAAAATTAGAACTAGAATGAAGTGTTTTCAAATATTACTGTCGCATTTCTTCTGCTTCATGTTTTCAAATATTACTGGAGCGGGTTCAGAAGGTGGTTCACAAAGACTCGCAAAGTCCAAGAAACCAAGGGATAGCGGCGCAGCTTGTTGCTCGCTTACCCATTATCCAGATGTAAATTTGACTTTTTTAATGCCAATATTAAAAAATCTGTTTTTTTAAAATAAAAACGATTTAGGAGATTTTATGTATGAAGAATACACTGTGTGCGAAAGATAACTTGATTTTACCCATTCATAGCACCATGGACAAGAAGTTGGAAAGACTGATTGAAAGCGTGATTCTTTAGTGGTCAACATTTGACTAAATGTCAAGCGTGCCTTAACATAATTCCGTGTTGACAAAATTTGAATCAAAACTCCATATTTTCTGTATTTCTTTCAGGCACCTGGACTTGCTGTAGTAATCGTTGGACATAGGAAAGATTCTCAAAGTTATGTTAATATGAAGAGGAAAGCGTGTGCTGAGCTTGGAATTAGGTCAATTGACATTGACCTTCCGGAAGAAGTACCGGAAGCTGAACTGATAGCAAAAGTTCATGAACTAAATGCAGATCCCGATGTACATGGTCAGTGAATTATTAGTATTTGTTATCATTATTATTATAGTTGTTATTTGAACAAATTATTCATAACGTTGGTGCACTGTATATCCATAGACAATAATACAAGCCTTTCGCCTTCAATGTTCATAACGTTGTAGATTATAGGTGGCAATTTTAACCCATTTACTTGATTTGGGTGGTAGTATATCGCAAATGTCTCAAGTCAAAAGGTTGAGTTAAAAGTTTAACGTGTTAAATGGGTCGAATGGTTAGAACTTGCCCAGGGTCTATCTCTAATGCGTACAATATCCTAAATTGTTCGTATACATAGATTTAGTCATCATTGTGATATATAATTTTGTACTCATACTTTAAGTTACTAATTATAAAAAAAAAAAAGAAATTTACAAACGAACAAGAAAGTGGGCGTTTCAACCCAGCCTGGCCTGTTTCATCCTGAATCTGTTTTGACTTGTCACCCACCCCGCTCGTGTCTTCCTCTTTCACTCTTGTGCAGATATAACCTGAAAAAACCGCAGCAGTACTCACTACTCAGGAAGAACTTGTTATGGCAGACCTCATTCTAATAATCTACAAACAACTTTGAAACAATACTTTTCTCGCTCTGCTTATATCCTATTAACCAATGATTTTGGCATTTCATCAAGACTTGAAGTCTTGAAGGTTAGAAAACTATTCCAAATGTGATTATTCACACAGTAGTAGATCTTTGGACATGTGCTATAACTAATTATAGCAACTTCAAGTTGCAATAACCCGCAAAGCTGATTATGATTATGGTTTTCCGAGGTCAAAATATTAAGATTTAGAGAAGAAGTATGTAAGGAGTCGGGATAGATTGACTTAACTCCATGTATATCATTAGTTCATTGTAT
Organism: Ambrosia x helenae; assembly: GCA_030844895.1. NCBI lineage: Eukaryota > Viridiplantae > Streptophyta > Magnoliopsida > Asterales > Asteraceae > Ambrosia > Ambrosia x helenae. The sequence goes on along the minus strand of JAUTDX010006728.1, from coordinate 9,496 downwards.
CCTTCTAAATTTTATTGTTTCATAATTGCCCTTTCAAAACACTAAAACATCATATTTACGCGTTCCACAATGAACAAAATAAATTATGCTACTTATAGAAGCATGTATCTATAAATTTTAAAATAGATTTGATTGACATATGATGCAGGCATATTGGTTCAACTTCCTTTGCCAAAACACATTAATGAAGAAAAAGTTTTAACTGAAATCAGCATCGAAAAGGATGTCGATGGCTTTCATCCGCTCAACATTGGCAAACTCGCTATGAAAGGCAGAGACCCACTCTTTCTTCCTTGCACCCCAAAGGCAATATATACTTTTGTATTTTCTTATGCTTGCCATTTAACATTTTTTATTTTGTTGGTTTTATCTTTTATTTGGGGTGACAAAATGGGTTGGGCAACGGGTAATATTGGCGTGGCTCAAAACGGGCTGGGTTGACCCCCATCACTTTTTTTGTCCAAAATTTTTATTTTTTATTTAAAAAAAATCTTCCTGTCGAAATCGATTACAAAAATTTGTATTGCATTAGTAATAATCTAGCTTGTGAATAAAATGATTTAAAAGGTTTTAGTTGCTGAAAATACAAATCGGGCTACTTCCGACCCATTTGACCTGCTCAGCCCTTTTCTTTTTAGCTAGTATTTTTATATGACTTGTTAGGGATAAGACGTAATCTTAAGTACCAGGTCGAAAGTCGCCCCTCTAAATTGCTTTAAGGTCTAAGAAGAAACCAAGATACGAATTTTGGGCCCGTTTAGAAGTTTGGTGGGGGACTGGGTTCCATAAAATAGAAAACAAAGAACAAAAGCTAATTTTATTTTATATTTTTCTTCCAACAGGGATGTATTGAGCTTCTTAAACGCAGTGGAGTTACCATAAAGGGAAAACGAGCCGTGGTTGTTGGCAGAAGTAACATTGTAGGGTTACCAGTTTCATTGCTGCTACTGAAAGAAGACGCTACAGTTACTGTAGTTCACTCACGTACAGAAGACCCGCAAAGTATTATTCGTGAGGCAGACATTGTTATTGCTGCTGCAGGACAAGCTATGATGGTAGGCATACTTTGTTGTTTGTTCATATATTTTTAGATGAAGCTTAATGGCTTTTATCATAGGTGGCGCTTTTGACCCATTTACGTGTAAATGGGTTGATTTGGGTTGTTATCCATCTCTAACACGTCAAATGTGCTAGGCTAAATAACTAAAAAGGAAACAAGTCAAACAGGTCGAAAGTCATCCAAAGAAATGCATAAAACTGCGTAAACCACTTCACTAAAAATGGGTTGGATATATATTTGGTAAAGTAGTTTGTGTAATCATATCCTTTAGTCCATCTCATTATTTATATATAAAAACCTACGGGACTTTGGCCTGGCGGTATCCAACTATGTAAAATGGTGTCCCTCCCCTGAGGTCAAGCGCTCGAGTCCCATTGCTCACATTAGAATAGATGTATTTATTGATAACTAATATGTTTATGGGTAGTCTTACCCTTCTTTTAGATATACATCTTGTTTTGACCTGTTACCCAACCTGCATATGTCAGAAATCAATGGGCAGGAACAAAACGACTTCTTTGTGGCTTTATAATTTCCAAATGACAAATGTTAACAAAATAAAAACTTCGAAAAATACATCAACACTTTCATTATTTATTAGAAAATGAGAACAAAGTGTTAGCAGGTCAACTCAACCCGACAATGTCCATTTCAACCCAAATGAAACCGTTTTGACCCGTTATTCAACCGTCATCCAGTCAGATCTACTTTTCACAATATGTCTTTTTCTTTTGTGTTTTGGTAATATTTGCAGATAAAAGGTAGTTGGATTAAACCTGGTGCTGCAGTTATAGATGTGGGAACAAATGCAGTCGATGATTCCACTAGAAAATCAGGATATAGGCTGGTGGGTGACGTGGATTTTCAAGAAGCATGTAAGGTGGCTGGATGGATTACACCTGTCCCAGGAGGTGTGGGACCCATGACAGTAGCAATGCTCCTTAAAAACACGTTGGATGGTGCTAAACGTGTGATTGGTCAGTAAATTAACCTTAATTTTCTGTTACCAGAATTCTGAATGCCTACCTGTGTTGTACCTTTTTGAGGTCGTTTAATTTTGACTTTTTGTTATTACGAATATTGTCACTTTCTTTTCTTTTTTTTTTCCTCAATAATAATGGGTTGTATCATCTTTTATATTAGAAGTAATAACTAAAATGCATATAAGTTTCAGTAGATTTATTTTATAAAAGTTTGGTGTTGATTAAATTTTTATCTAAATGCATATATGCATATACACTATATGGACACTCATCCCTTATGGAAAGATTTATATCAAGTATTTTTATATTTTAATTATATATTAATTAAATTTTAATTTTGGTGTTTCTATGCATTTTTATTTAAATGAAAGTTTATTTATTTTAATTGTTTAATTTGCCTTTTTATTTAAAAACAAAAATAGTTTTAGGGTAGCTGAAAGGAGTGTTGCCACTTGTCAGTGATTTTATAGTATTAGGATAGAGGTAGAAATAATGTGGTAGTGCAAAATTGGTGAGGTATAGACTAGAAGAAGGGAGTGTCTTCTCTCTCTCACTTCAAACAAACAAAAGTACCCGGAATTCCAAATCTTGGCCCAACTCAAATATGACCCCATAATGCAAAAAAAAAATGTTGAAACTAAAAAACCATGGGAATTTGTCGTTCAAAAGAAATTATATCTCCACACCACAATGTGTTGAGAGATAAATTCCCATGGTTTTTTTATAAATGGATAAAGCTGGAAATGGGTCAAGTATGTGATTTTGGTGTGAGAATTTCCCAAGCATACTATAATGTTCTTTACCTCTCCTAAATTGCTTTATTTATTAAAAAAGTTGGACAAAAGTTTTGGTGGGTCTAACAGCCCATTAAACCCGCGCTATAATTTTATCTCTTTTGACCCGTTACCCAATGTGTCCAACGGTCCAACCCACTCATGGCAACTTGTAAAAAGCTTTGTTATCACTTCTCAGTGTATATGATGCTCTCCTTATGAAAACTGCCAAGTTTAAGATGACTCAATAGCATAAGGACATCATGTGACTAGCCATCCACCATCTAATGAATAATCTCGGTGCATAATACTATATCAACCTAGCTTTTAAAAACTTTAAATATCCATTCGACGTTACTATGAATCATCTTGGTGCATAATGTTCTCTATGCTAATTTAGTGTATGGGATTATGAAATTCTATTGTTCTGAAAGGGTAATGCGATATTAAGATAGTTCCCCGAATATGAATCATTGTGATCTCGTGTTTTAACTTAAGTTTTATTGTACCAAACCAAGTACAACCATCTGAACAAGCTAATCACTTGTAGAATTTGTCTACTAGATTGACTTTTGAGGTCAAACCGTAGATTCTAGTTAAAAAAAAATGGTGTGTTTTTTTCTTGGGGCTTGCCTGTTTGGAACCAAAATTGTGAAGGAATTGCCACACCATTGGAAGCATTGCTAAGCAAACTAGAAAGATAACACAATCATATGCTTGATTCTCATAAAGATTACACTTTTCATCATTCGCATTTTATTCTCACACTTTTATCATAATTTTGACACGAACCACATTATTCGGTTCTTAGAACACGTAAAAATTGTACATCAAGCAAGTTGAATCATATTCTCTACTTTAGTATCTTAATGCCAATTGCCAAGATTGCATTTTGGTTTCTTGTTTCATTTTCTATGGTTGCTTTGGCATCTTGTTCTTGTAAGGTTTAGTTTAGGGATTCCTACCTCCCTCCTTTTACTTGTGTGACAACTATTGCGAATTTTGTTTAAATAAGTTGGGTTTCCAAAAACTTAATAATATTTCAATTTCAGTCATTGTGGAAATACAAAGATGCTTATGAGCCATTTATTAAAAATAAAACACACAAATTACAATTTGCAGGATGGAAAAGTAGATAATAACGTTACATAGACAAAGGAAGCTCAACAAGTGTCGGATTTTATAGCAAACAAACCTCCACGACCAACCACTAATGATGATGTGCGCCATCGTGTTTGCCCTTTGGCATCTTCACTATCATGACGGTGCAGTGAGCATGATGTGTAACGTAATCACTTACACTTCCCAAAACCGCCCTAAAAATAGCATTTTGTTACCAGTGTTAGTGCTTGCATAAATCAAATTCCCAAACCATCGTATAGATTCTTAATCCATTAGGGTTATACACATATAGGGGCATGTTCATTTGGAAACCAGTAATATACTTATATGTCGGTTACATAACTGTCTTATGTATCACATTCATAGCATTACGTACAAATGCTTAATAGTTTTAGCAGTTCCCACATATATATTTTTTTTGTTATGAAATGAGTGCCCCTTTATAGACATATATACATGTATACTACATAATCAATTTTAACTAAATAACTATGATAACCGCATAAACAGATGTACATAATGCTTTAAGATGTAGGGAAAGAGAACAAGAAGCGGTTATGTGGTTACATAACACTCTTATGCATCAAAGTTACAATAGATACATGTTTTTGCATGATCTCATATTTCCCTAGCTAAAATCGATTTTATATTTAATGAAACTCTCTTTGCAGGGGCGGACCTAGCTTGAAGCTAAGTGTTACGTTCGTTGCTACTCAACTTCGCGCGCGTAATGAAAAGTTTGTTTTTTTACGATATTGGAAAAACGTTACTACTAAAATGAAAAAAAAAACGTTACTACTGAAATTAATTTCTAGATCCGCCACTTTCTCTTTGTATATATTACCTCTTAATTGCTCCATGACCATGGCTACCAACAGCCAATATGGTAGCATGGTGCCTCTCAACAGCATCACATAAAACATTTCTAGCATCACCTTCCACAATCTCTATTGTTGCATCAGTCACCTGAATACACACATAGATAGATGGATCACAATATTTCAAATCTAAAACAAAATCTGATAACCAAATCGAATTAAAAACCGATTTCAACCAAATTCAACTTTCAGAAGCAGAAATCACAAACCGATTTCGAAAGACAAATCTCCTTAGCCTTTTCAACAACTCGATTCGCAATCTTCTTCAGATCCTCATTCACATGCGATAATATGTCAACACCTGTAAAATTTCACAAACTTAGGCAACATATCGTGAGCTACTCAAGATCAGCTAGTTAAAAAACTTGAATCGAGCAGAGCTTAAACAAGCTCAAGCCAGGCTCAAGCTTTTATCGACCAGGGGCGGTTCTTCACTAGGGCCAGACTGGGCCTTGGCCCAGCCAAATTTTTATTTCGTAGTGTAAATTTTACCGAAAATTTCAAAAAAAAAAAATTATATGTACAGAGTCCGGCCCACCTAAATTGAACCCGACCTTGCCAGATTTTTCGTTCAAGATCCGCCACTGTTATCGAGGCTTACTTAATAGATGAGCTTGAACCCGAGCTTCACATATCTAGCTCAAGCTGGATCACGAGCCTAAACAGGCTTTTATTTATATAATTTTAATTTAACATATATAATAATTAAATAATTATATATTATATATATAAAATTTTATTATTGTATGCAAATAATTTAAAAATAAAAACAAAAAAAACAACTAAATAGTTAATAAATAATAAACAAGTCGAGCCACAGCATTAAAAACTTTTCACTAGGCAAGCTCGAGCTTTACAAATAGAACTCTAAAAATGCAAAAGCTCAAGCACGGGCCCTTTTTTAGTATAAAACAAGCTCGGGTTCGACTCAGCTCGTTAACCGAAAGGATAAGTTTGATTACCGGGAACGGCGAAGCCCATGGAAGAAGCCGGAGTAGGTTTGGAGTGAATAATAATAAGATCAAAAGGAGGATTTGATATAGAGGGAACTACGAAGTGATCCAGTGTCCATTCTAGTGCGTAAAAGCTCTGCTCACTCTCGTCGACTCCTACGATCATCACCGGTTTTGTCGTTGCAGCCATTGTTATTGGTCTGTGTGTACTGTGTACTTTGTAGTGTACAGTTGATGCAATTGTAGCTTATTTCAGATATACAGTTTATATAGAAGACGAAGTGGGATGGAGGGAACCTATTCTGACGTGAATTAACGCCGTTAGTTTTGATACATGCAAAAAGTCGTTTAAACTAAAGTACTAAACTAGTTTTTGAATATTCAAAAATATATATTTTTCAATAAAAAAGATACCATTTTCTTTTAATAAAATATTAAATATTTACTTATGAATGTAGATTCTTTTAATAACTGATCTTTAGCAAGCCCTTTAGAAAAGACGATTTTACAAGGGATTATTATCATAACATGTTGGAGGATTTGGAAGTGGAGAAAATAAGACGATCTTTCAAAACAAACGAGCTAAGGTTGTAGAGATTGTGTCTGATGTCAAAGTTATTGGTTTTTTGTGGTATAGATTTAGGTTTAAAAAGGATACGGTAGGATGGGATAAATGGTGTAATTTCGAGTTGATGCAAGTTGTTTTTGGGCCGCTATCTCCACCTTGGAGGTAGTCGTCCTTGGTGTTTTATGAAAGTCTAACCTTAAAAAAAAGTTACATAACTGTCTTATGTATCACATTTAAAGCTACAGATACAATGTATTAGGGAGTGAGGGCCACCACCTGTGAAGAATCCGGGTACCTTTCATTGCGCTAATGGCAGCCTGCCATCTGGACTACCCGCCCACCCTCGCCCGTGAACCCATTTACCGGCAGCATCACCTGTGCCTTTCTCTCTTATCTGCATCTTTGCTCTCTCCTCTGCATATCGTGAGATATCTCATGGAACTCGCTACCGGGTCAGGTGAGCGCCCCGTCCCCGTTATGCGGTTCTTTTTAGTTCTTAGCCTATTCTTGGTTATGATTTGGACGTCCTCATGCATAAAACAATAAAATTTTCTAATAACATTTTAGTTAAATAAAAAAACCTATGAGAACTGCGTTAATTCATTTACACACACCTAAGCAAAAGATTCAAGCATATATATGATTATCACAATTCACTACTTAAACTTCTCCCGTAATACAAATGTCGTATTTTTCTTATAATTCGAATCATTTTTTTATAATTATTTGCTAACAGTATTTCTTTGTTATTAACATTATCCAATGTCGTATTTTTCTTATAATTTGAATCTTTTTCAAATATATTTATTGTCGGTAGAATAGTTAAAAACATTGGAGCAAAACTTCTATTATGACATGAGGAACATAAGTTTATTTATCTTCTTAAAGAAGATGAAGATATTGAACGATAACGATAAGGAAAGTGATTAAAAAGATGCTTTTTGGAGGCTAAAAGTAGGATTGCAATTGGAGATATAAAGAAGAGAAGAAGGTTGATGGTTTTGGTTCTTTTTTATCGTCTTGGTAAAGACACTAGTCTTTTGAGTTAGTGTCCCACTAACCCAACTTGTCCAAATATCTATCTTTCGGGCTCAATGTTTGGGCTTGTGTCTTTAGCCATCAATCTCACCTAATAAGTTCCCAATCATAAGTCCAAGCCCAATCCATGATAGACATCACCTAATACCATTTTTTTAATAGCTTGATTTTTATGTGAACAAAGGTTCTTCTAGAGTTCTATTGTGGCTAAAGGTTATATATGTGGTACTTTGAAAATATGTTGCTAGTACAACTTGTGTTCATGAAATAAAGGGTTTTCAAGGTCCAAAGGACACCAACTTGAATAGAAGAGGTGTGAATATCCCATCTCTTCGGTTATATAGTTATACGGAGTAACTTTTAAAACTAATCATGCTAGATTTTTAGGCAATTAGCCAAATGATTCACCTTAGCTTTGTTACTGGTCGGATTTACTGAGTATGATGATGATGTATAAAGATACATCTTCTCATGTCATCGATCATAAGGATTGTGACTTGTGAATGAGATAGGTCCATGTTAACCAATTCAAAATCAATCCTAGCAAAACGAAGCAAATATTGTAAATGGTTATGTGTGTGTGTGAGATTGTGAGAGGAGTGAATAGCCAAATCCGTCCCTGGGGTTTGGCCCATTTTGCCACATCCATCCATTTTGAGAATTTTTGACAACTGAGCCACTGGGGTTTACACTTCTTTGCCAAATCCGTCCAATTCACAAACCCAGTTAAATAATTCTGTTAAGTCAATGGTATTATAGTCATTTCATCTATTAAATTTCCCACCCCTATTATTATATTTAAAACCCTTTCATCCCTCTTAAAAACCCTCATTTCTCTGCAACCCTAAAACAAAAAAACTAATTATACTTCAAATCCAAAAACCCTAAAACGATGGTTCGATGTGATTGTGGTTCCCCAACAATAATTCGGAGATCATACACTTCAATGAACCCAGGAAGACGATTTCATTGTTGCAGTAGACAGGTATGGTTATGAATTTTCCCTCTAGTATAGCCCCAAATCAAACCGTAATTAAATTAGGACTAAATTGGGTGACTTTATGTAACAGGGACGAAGTTGTGGGTTTGTATGTTGGGCTGAGGATTCAGTTTCCAGGAATGCTGATGTTGTTATCCGAGACCTAATGATTTCAGGTAGACAGCATGAAGAAAATTCAAGAATGTTGACTGAAAGGATTAGCAATCTGGAAATTGTTGTAATGAGTTTGAAAAAACAGAACAAGAGGCTGAGAATTATGTTGCTAGTTTGTTTGGTCATTTTCATAATGTATTATGTGTAGGAATGTTGAAGATGTTGTAAGATGGAATGTATGTTTAGTAATAATCTTGAATATGTTTAGTAATAATCTTGAATATGTTTAGTAATTTTGAATATGTATTAGTAATCAGTATGTAATCTTTTGGATGATGGAATGAAATGGAGTTATTGAAACTGCAAGCAGTTTAATGGAAAAATGGGTCAACATGCACAAATGGGTCAAATGGGTCAACATGCACAAACTTAACAACTTGGACAAAGTGGACAAATGGGTCAACATGCACAAATGTAACCATCATTTAATAGAAACCCATAAGTTTAATACATACCAAAGTTAACAAAACAAAATAACCATAGTTTGGGCATACATAATGTAACCAAATCACAGACAACTAGCAAATTCATACTACATACCAAAGTTTAACAAAACAAACAAAATAAGTTCACATCACCAGACAACTAACAAAAGCAGCAGACAATTAAGTTCCAGCAGCAGCAACACCTGAACTTCCAGCAGCAGCAGCACTTGAACTTCCAGCAACACTTGTGGTCCAGTAGATGAACAGGTCCTCTTATTGTGTCCCTTACCTTTGCATTTGGTGCAACTCAATGAATTTGCCTTCCTTGGCATCTTTGAACATGTTTCAACAGTTTGTCTCAACTCTTGAAGCTCTGCAGCAGACTTCTTCCTCTTTTTCTTTGGTCTCCCAGCTTGTTTGTGGTATTTTGGAGAGACTAAGGTACTTGGCACCTAGATTTTGGCCACATGTCCATGCCATTGATAGGTTCTATGGTATTCACATACACCTTCTTCCAAGTCTCCAACCAGTAAGCTTTATCCA
>JAUTDX010006727.1:0-30500 GCA_030844895.1 Ambrosia x helenae | reverse complement strand
TGAGTTGTGGTGGTGATGGGTGGTAATGGTAGAGGTGGGTGGTGGTGGTGGTCGGTGCTGATGAAGAGTGATAGAGGGAATTGAATGGAAAAAAAACAGGGGGATGGATGGAATGAATTTTGGGTTTTTAGAGGGAATGGAATGGAGGAGGTAACGGATGATTCCTATTACCTTGACTAACCAAACACCTTTTTTTTCATTCCATCGTAATGATTCATTCCATTCCGCCTTCCATTCCTGCATACCAAACGCTACCTATATGATAACTTGACTTAAACAAGGGTTTATGATCAAATACACAGTGAACGAAAAAACATATAGACGAACAGAAGCAAGCATGTACATGCACGCATACACAAGCAAGCATACATACGCTTTTAAGAATAGTTACTAAATTATATTAAAGTTTTTCTATGCACTATAAGACAACGTAACATATACGTGATCATGTTTGATCACACACAAGATTGAGATGTCTTCCAGCACGTTTTAGATACGATTTTAAATACGTATTACTTTGAATAAAGTTAAAAGTGTGTGTGGTCGAAACTCGAATGGTTGTTTCCTATCATTCCTTAGGCCTTTTCTTTGTGATTGATACCCCACATGTAGCCTTAATTGTCAAGATAAGAGCTTGTGTAAACTCCATAATAAATGGTCCAATAATTAAATTAAAGGAGTATAAAAATGAAAAGAGGGATTTCATTGCAACTTTGTCCATTCCTTTTGTATTGTTGATTACCATATGCAAGCACAAATCCACAATATATTATGATATATTCCATGCATAATTTGAGTGTTTAATGTGCAAGAGTTTTTTATGTCTCTCTTCCTTTGAAAGAGATCCTTTTCACTCTTGATGTTATTTGACACTGAAATTTTATGCTAATTTGCAGCCAACCAAAAAATCCAAGTTCTTTCAACACGAATCGGATTATCTATATGTGAACAACGATAAGACAAAACGCCCCCAACAAAATTTGAATGTAGAATTTAAGTACAAGATTTATTGATACGAACTGTATCATGATTATAAAAGACTCTACATCCATATTGAAGGTAAGTGAGGTGGAGTGGAGAGAAGGCACACGAGATTAACTTATAAAATGCATTTTATGTGCATAGAATATAGATGTGTTTTGTATTAAGCCAATATAAGACAAAGAAATAAACATGATTAAGCCATCGAGCCTCACGCAGGGGCGAAGGATAAATCTGTGATTTTATCTAGCTTGGCCCTCCTGTTTTTTGGCGCCAGTGGTATAAATTTGCGATTTTCGTAGGTAAATCGATTCCAAGTTGAGTCCGGCCCCCGCCTATTTGCCACTACCGATCGAAAAAAATTGAATCCGGCCCCTCCCGATTCAAGAACCAAGCTTTGCCCCTGGCCTCACGTTAATTAAAATGAGAATATAAGTCTTGGTGTCTGTAGATGTTAGATTCAAACCCAAATACATGATGAAATTGGGCTTCACGTTAATTAATTGTATTATACAATTGGGCTTAAGTGATGTAACTAACAGTATGTGGGCTGAATTAATAATTTGATCCAGCACTGGTCTACTAAGTTCAGTAAGTTGAGTTGAAGCCCAGCACATGGAAAAAGGCTAGAGAAATTAAAGGAGTGGAATACAGTTGAAAAAAAAAAAAAAGAGAACAGAACAACATTTTTTATTTGAACCCTGTTTTGAAAAACCGAACCAACTAGATAGCGAAACCGGTTTTGATGAAACCAGTTCAGTTTGGGTGTTGATCCACCAGTTTTATATCGGCTTGGGATTATAGCAGTTAACTGGTTTGGATATGGGTTAGGAAATCTATTTGGATCTGATTGTGTGTGATACATCCCACAGTTAACCCTCGAGAGGCCGAGGACCAACTGGTCTTAGGGGCTGTTTGATTGATTAAGTGCTGAATTATTAAGATGTCTGAATGATTAAGAGGCTCTGAATGATTAAGTGCTGAATGGTTCAGCTATGCACCAAGTCTGAATGGTTCAACTCTTAACAATTCCATTCAGAGCCTTTTTATGTTGAAACAAACAGTCTGAATGCTGAACCATTCAGAGCTGAATGGTTCAGAGCCTCATTAAGAGATTACCAAACATGCCCTTAGCAGCAATGTGTGGAGCATCTGCATAACCATAACAACACACACACAAAAAAAAAAGCCAACCCTATACATGAACCCAAAACCAGTTAATTGTATCATTCTATATAGTTTGTCAACTGATAAAAATAAAATTGCAAATTTGTAACTGAGCACACCCAAAAAAAAAACCCCTTTAAACATAAGGTGATTGCTTGTTCTCTATCTTGTGATTCTATATTCTTGGTGTTTCTTATTTCTTATTTAGATTGCAACTTAGTTTAGCTTTACTTTGATTTTATAATCAAACAAAACCATTAGTTCTTTTTTTAGAACTAGTGGGCTTACCCGCGCGTTGCTGCGGGATCATAAACAGCTTTCAATATAATATGATTATGTATGAAACGCAAAAATGTAAATTTAATATTACAGCCACTTACCCAATGTTGTTTTTGAAAAAGACATTCTAAAATAAATACTTAGGTGCTCGTGAGTTCTTAAGCAACCCCGTTTTGAACTATAAACATACTTCCATCTAAGATACTAATTATTATGTGTATCTTATCATATAATTTGTGCATATGTCTTACCATCCAAATGTTGAACATAGCAATATGAGCACTATATAGTTGTAGAAATTACATGGTCAAAATTGATAACATGCATATGTTGAGCCTTGATTACAAGTACGTATTTTTACATTTTTAATTAAAAAGAAACAAGGTAAGATTGTAAGCAAAAAAGTAGACTTTCTATGCATCTCTAAGCTCTAACCAAATATTGGTTTGAATTAAAAGCATCATATTCTCTCTAAGTATCTCCTTAAGTTGTGTTTTAGTTCTTTTGTTGTCAAGTACCTGAAGATAATAACAATTAAAACAGAAAAAAAAATAATTAATAAACAAAAAGATATGCTTAGTTCCTCAGTTAGCAATTGATGGTCTAAGTCGACCAGGTTCATTTGGCGAAGATTAACATATTGTAAATTGCTGCAACTTTAGCCTCTTTCGAACGATTTGGTCTCCCGCCGGTCTGATTCGAGGTTATCAAAGGCGATTAGGGCTGATTGAAGTCTTTGTGTAGTAGGTTGTCTCTTCGCTGTAAAATATTGAAATATTTTTTTTACTAAAAACCATATGTGATGCATAAACTGTAAAGTATGTAATCTGGAAGTAATAAGTTTAACAATCAAAATCTAATGTGTCATGTAAATTTCTGAAAAAGCAAATAACAGTTAGCAAGCACATGTACAACTAACCTTCCAGATCAATAACCAAATCACGGTTAAGTTTACGCTTAAGGTTGAATCAGTATAAAAAGATCACCACAAGAAACCTTAGTTTTAATTTTATAGCAGAAACTATGGAAAAAAGAAGTGATAAAGCCGATTCGTGCAAAACCAATTTTTTATTTTTGTTTTAAAAAATCTTAGATTGGTGAATTTTAACATAAAAAATAAAATGAATCTGTAACAGAGAAGTCAAAATGCAGTGTTGTACAAAGTGGAAAAAAAAGACTTAAAGGTGGTGCAGTACCAAAAAATAAAAATTTACTTAATATTTAAAATGAGTAAGTAAAACTTTAATAACTTACAGGTGGTGCAAAATCATCAGCATCCTACTTGACTACTTGTCTTAACATCCATCCGTGCAGTGTAATAAGTATGACATAAGCACCAAGATTTGTTATAACTTACAAACGAAACGACAAATGCTAACCGTGATGGCATCCCTAGTAGGATAACAGAACCCTCTTTGACCAAAGTTCCCATCTTTTTATCTTAATTGCTAATTTTATTAATTTTTACAATAGCATTTTGGTCATGGTCAAATACTTGGAAAACTGACTCTAGGAGGCAGTCAACAACTAAAGTTCCTTGGGTGATCTTTTTATACTATTTTAACATTAACCGTAAAGTTAACCATAATTTGTTTGTTTGAAAGCTATTGGCTTCCTATGAATAACAAAATTTGAAAAGGCATCCTTCACGCTAACTACGTTCTGATTCATAGGGAAAGTTCGTAGTATAACTTTATTAAGCTGTTGCTAGATCTGCATATTCTCAATCCAACCAGGATATGACACATGCTTATCAAGTTCTTACAGTGATTCAACGTGGTCTTTGAATGAGGTAATGGTTTTAGGAAAGAACATAATTTTGGAAACCATCTAAGTATTTATAATTGTAAACTATAACATGAATCAGTAACCACTAACCAAGCTTAACATATAGATGAACAGAACATTAACTTTCATATATACACAACTTTTATCTTGGTGTAGAATGCAGCTACTTACAGCAGAAAAAAAAAACTAAACTATATTCCTCTTTATGGACTTGCTCCCACAATTATCAAAAGCCATCGCCTTAACCGCTTAAGCGACCAATTTCCTAGAAGCCTCAAGATCCGCTTTTCCCTCTTAGATAAAAAAAGCCACGGTTTAATTTTAAAACCTAGTCCCCTTACTAATATAATCGATCAATACTTACCAATTTATAGAGATATATATAAATCTCAATCAAATCTTTTTTCTTTAAATATATATGATTCTTAAAACACTTATAGATATTGAATTATTCTTCCATATATAAGCATCTCAACTCATGGATATACCATCAACTGATTTTGTCTACTACATAGTTATCAAAGGCGAGTTAATCCTTTTAGCAGGTATGGCTAAATCAGTCAATTTTATATTTATATTATTTTATAAGATGTTTGTTATTTGTAATGATTTGGTGATTTTTTATTTTTTTCATTTGCGCTTTTTTTCTCAGGCCCGTGCTTTTTTTGCGCTTCTCGCCTAGGCGACAGGCGGAGCCTAAGCACCTTGAGTGCGCCTCACGCCTTTGATAACTATGCTTGCTCCAACTCCTGAATTGCCATGGCAAGCTTGAATCATGGAATTAAATAGTGAAAATGAATGGTTAATCAGAATTAGAAACGGATGCTCTTGAAACTTGGAATGCTTGAATTGTGAATTAGAAATTAGAAACTGAAAAAAACAGAAAGAGTTATAAACAAACGCATGATTTGTGAGTTCAATTTGTGTACCTTGTTCATTGTATCAGGCATGAATCAGTGGAAGAAAAATATTAATCTATTGAAGAAAATGTTGCATTACCGTTTCAAGGCTTAGTAGAATTAGGAATATGAATGGGTGGTACTCGTGATTCCACACTACTGTGTGTTGTGTGTATATATATATATATATAGGGAAATTATAAACTGAAAACCCACTCGAGTTAAGAAAACTATGAAAACCCTTGTAAAAACATCTAAAATTTTTTAATTTTTTTTGAAAAAAATACACAAGGTAACATACATGTATTAAAATGTTTTAGGCAAAAAAAAAATAAAAAGCGCCGATAGAATAATTTTAAAAAAAATAAACAAAGTTTGTGCTGTTACATATGTAACAGCTCTGTTACATATGTAACATCAGTTGTTACATATGTAACAGTGCAAATCTTGTTTATTTTTTTTAAAAATATCCAATCGGCGCTTTTTTTATTTTTTTGTTCCAAAACGCTTTAATACATGTATGTTACCTTGTGTATTTTTTTTCAAAAAAAAATAAAAAAATTTAGATGGTTTTTACAAGGGTTTTCATAGTTTTCTTAACTCGAGTGGGTTTTCAATTTATCCTCCCCCCTATATATATATATAGGGTGAGGTTAACGTACAAAGGGTGTGTTTTGTGAGAAGGGTGAGAAGGCTTGTGAGGATGACATGTGACAATGTTTTATTTAATTCTAAAGGGTATTATAGTAATTATAACCTATTCAAGATATGGAAATTTCAATCTATAATCAATTTAAATATTTTTTCAGGATTTTGTAATCTAATATTTTGTGTTTTAAATTCATGTTAAAATAAACATAAGAGCTTATTGTGTTTTATCAAAACGTCATGTGTTTTAAACGCGTAAGAACTTATTGTGTTTTATCGAAATCGTTGTGTGTTTTAAACTCATTTTAAACTACTAGATGAACTTATTGTGTTATATCGAAACCATGTGTTTTAATACCACTTAATAGCCCTTAGATCAAATAGATGGATGAAATGGTATCCAACCTATGAACATAAAACACAACAGTATGATCATGATAAAACACAACACACCCAACCAATCGAAAATCAAGAACCACTATAAATAAACCCAATTACCACAAAAATAAAACACATTACAAATAGGAAGCCAACAAAACACAATGTTTAAAACACTAAAAGAAATCTAAACACACAATCATCCAACTTATGAGTATATAACACACTAGTTACCTGATTACAAATCAATAATATGAGTATAAAACACAACAATAACCGTCATCACCACTATAATATAAACATACAACCAATCCAAATCACAAAAAAAAAAAACAACCACAAATGATAAACCTGACACATGTTCAGTCTCTTCATCAATTTCGTTTAAACCCTTACTAACCGTCATTCTCATCCTGTTCCTTTTAACATAAAAACCCTCAAATTGAAAAAAAAAAACACAACACTCTTCTCATTTCTGCCGCTTTGTCACTAATCGTCGTTCTCAAATGATCGCTTCATCACTATCCGTTTTCCTTTAAAAAAAACCCAAACTAGATCATGTCCAACAACCGATCGCTACCTTGGTCGGTTAAGTTTTGTTCTTATTATAACACTTATAAGGAAATAATGATTGGAATATTATATGTTAAGAAAGGATGGATGAAAGAGAGAATATGAATAATATTATTATAACAAAGCAAATGAATGGATGGATGGATAAAGATGAACAAGGAAAGAAGGAAATGAATCTTTGACGGCGAGAATTAAGGCTGGTAGGTCAAGTTGACGTAAAATAAAATGACTACAGTGCCCCTCAGGTGTAATTAATCAAATAATTTTATAACACTTATTTACATTTTTGCCATTAACCAATCTCATCCATCCATCTATAGATCCAATGGCCAAAAACACTTCTTACCCTTCTTACAAAAAATACCCTTTGTACCGGAACCTCTACCTATATATATATATATATATATATGATTATATAAATGGTTATCAAATTTACAGCCTTAAACTAAAAGCACTAAAAAACTTGGGTAAAGGAAGAGATTAGTAGATTTACCTCTGATTCAAAGGTTAGCGAGTCTCCTTGTTCTGTTAACCGCTCCCTTTTTTGACAATTGTCAATATAATCCAACGTTCCCAGTCCTTCCACGCGAACCTCGCTGAATCAACAAAGATTAGAATGGAATCGTGGATATATAATAAAACTGCAACACATAAAATTTGGTTATATACCTGATATCTGAAACTGAAAAATAGGTATGATATGCAAATGAAAATGTAAACCGCTTTCAATCAGCGCCCATATTTCTGAGATGATGGGCTGAGGTTTAGGTTCATGTACTTGTATAGAGAGAGAGCGCCATGGGGGAGATGTAGATTAATGAAAGAATGAAATAGGTTATGAATGGGGAGGGGCAGTTCACATTCTAGCATTATTAATAATAATAGCATCATTAAAGCAATTGATTACTGTAAGTTTTTAGTCTTGATGGGAGATCAAGGGTACCATTGTAAATTTGTATTGATATTGTGAAGGAGAAGGATGGTGAAATGTCTAAACTATCCTTCTAAGTGTCTTAATTGTCACCAACATTCCTATAATACCCTTATCAAATAAGCTTTATTTTCTTATACTTGTTGCTTTAAAATTTGTACCCATGTCAAAATTCCAATATGGTACATCACTCTTCCTTTATAATGTACTAGTGAAAATGCCCGCGCGTTGCCGCGGGTATATATGTCTTGTCATGTCAAACAACACATTCAACGGGTACACTAAGGGAATTCAATCATTATCATTTTCAAAATCACATTACTTCGTAATTTTCAAAATCACAACATAAGTTGGACATCCATCGTACGATATATCACGAGATGATTTATAAAATAACAAAACAAGATTCACAATATAAATTGTCGCTGAAATATCATGCGGGTTTCCTGCGGAATGGAAATATATACGACTATTTTCAGGTGAATGGAATAAAATGTTAAAAATCCGTAATGTGTTGTGTGTGTTGTGGTTCTTCGCTTTTTCAAAATGCATAATATTACATCCGAGACATGAGTTTGAGCTTGTTTGAGTAAAACAAAGTCATGTTGGACTTAAAGCATAACATTGAACTATTAGGTTTATACATACAATCGATGGCATCTATTACAAACTGTACCATGTCTACCTTAATTTAAAATCAGTGTAGAACAAAGAATCACACCAGAACTAAATCCAACTGGACATTATATGTGTTTGTACTTTCTCCTTCTCAAGAGTAGAGATGCAACTACCACACTATCATAACCAGCATAACAGACTATACATACACACACATACATATACACTTTAATACTGTTTAACCAATTTTCACACAACGAAAACTAAGAAAATTCCATGACACATAAAACTGGTGTTTTATTTTCTCATTACAGAAAGAATCAACAAATTCAATCTATATAAACATATGTCTACACACTTTAGTTTATACATCAATATAGAATCACTGTATGCATATTTATCTTACAAAAGAATGATTATTTTCAGACCATATCCATTTACTTAGATATCCTTCAATCACTTTTTGATGAAACTCCTGCTGCAGCCTCGGTAGCCGCAGAAACAGTAGCCTCACCGGATGTCTCGGCTAGCCGCTACAACATCCAAAATTTGCATACCTCAAATCCAGTTATATAACCTCTACAACACCAAAAGGCGTCAACTAAAATTGAGCAAAGAACTAATGCTATCAACTAACTCGTTGATTATGTGCATTTGAACAGTTGAATATGGAACATAAAACCAGACCTCAGATTTCCATCAAAGGATTTTTTTCAAAGATTTCAACATAAAAGCAACACAATTATTATAAATTTTATATACGGTGTATCAAGCAAGTCTATAATTTAAAAACAACAACACAACTTTAGACCAACTCCACAATATACAAGTATATATTTACGAATAACCCGAAACGTTGCATTACGAACCGGGGACTCAAAGTTTAGTAATGGTAGTACGTAAAAGCTGGTCCCTGCACGAGTGATATTCTATTAGCTTTGAGCCTTTAATGGCATTAGGTAAGGCCATAGGTTACGTTATATTTCCAACAGGTGTAATATCTAAAACTAAACATATTTAGCAACAGATAAAACGGGTCGACAGAGTCAAAAGTTGTCTGAAGTGTAACTTATAGCATAAAACCTCCCAAGACCCAAATCACTTCACTTCAAAATTTAGATTGTTACTGTAATAATATAAGGTTCTATAATTCTATCCGACAGAGACTGACACAATGATTGTCTAAATATAACTCTAGACAAAAAGTGTTATGCTTGACATGACTTGTGACCTGACTTGTTCCAGAAGACCCGTTTTCCCTGAATCCCATTGTCACTTGTTACTCAATCGACCCGACCCATTCATCTTTTTCTAAGAAACAATGTCACCATGATAGTAAGGTGCTGACTTACAAAAATTAAGATGACATAGATTCGGGTTAACACCATAGGGTAGTGGCCACTTGATTTCAAACGGTCCTTCTAGAATCTCCTTTTTGTAATATGAAGAGTTTGTACAACCATTAAAATAGCATGATGTAGTCTTCCCATTGGTTGTTTGTACAGTTAAACTGCCAACAATTTCGTTAGTAATTGTCAGGAATCTAAAAGAGGTGACAATTTCGACCCATTAAGTTATAAATGGGTCAGCTTGGATTGTATGTTATATCAAACGAGTCAAACCAATACATTTAACCATAAGGTCAACGGGTCAAGCTGGTGATAGTCATCAAAACTATGTCATTTAATCAGAAATCGAGATTATTATTGTAATGATAAATTAACATATCAATTATTTCTAATTTTTCTTCAAAAATTTGATAAATGAATTTGCAGGTAAGGATGTTCCAACCCTTATTAAAAAAAATTACTTGTTCCAAGTTCCAACACTAACCCGTTTTGACCCGTCACACAAACTTTATGGAAATAATCTTACGTTGTATTATCAACTTCAACTCTTATATCATCTATACTAATCCCTGGCAGTTCTATCAGCAGAATATATTTTCCTCCAGATTCTGCAACGTCCATCCTTGGGGATAGTTTCTTCTATAATCCTGTACATCGCACTCAATTTTCGGCAAATTAATAATGTTAAATAAATAAAGTGTCGGTGTACAAACTTGACAGGAATCAACTTGTTGCTGAAGTTTAATTACCAGGACGTTTAGTAGCATGCGTGTTGTTCTTGTGGCTGAACTTCATTGGTACATCTCTGTCTACGATGTAATCACCGTCAGCATATTGAATGTTTCTAACTTTCGGAGCATTGGAATTGATACTGGCTGGCTGAGAAAACAAAGGTGTTGTCACAAGTTCAGATGACAAGTCCTGTTGGGAATACACAATTCAATATCATTCTATAAAATATAATGAACCTGCAAATCTTTTTTTTTACCTGATGAAGTTCTTTTTTTAACTAATTGTAAATTATTTTCAAACGCTATAAATACCTTTGGAGCTTCCTAATTCCTTTTCATTGTAGACACTATATGCACTATATGCACTCTAAGAATTTCATACAAACCTTCAAGAAGGCCTGACCTCCTGACAATCTGGCTTTAATCGGATCATTTTTCTTACGAAACATAGAATTTTACTATACGACCCGCTATAACCATTTGACCCGTTTAGAGATATAACACAGCCCATAGTTATCTTCTCTGCTTCCTTTTACCGCCACGAGCTGACCATCAGCTAACTACCCTTTGTAAACTTTACTAAATCCACTACTCCCAAAAACGTTTTTGCTACTAAAACTATCAATTGCAACTTGTAGTTCACCCAGAGAAAATCTCTTTAGTTGTCCCAAGTGAACTACGATGTCCTCCTCAACTGCAAATATGTTAAAGGATCAATGTTAAGTGAGCAAAAAACGATCATTGCCAATACTGGACAATTATCTTATTACTTTAACAAACCTGGTGCATCAAAGAAATGATCTTGTGAATTTGTGCGCGGCCACCAAGCAATTGCAATTAAGGGACTCATGAAAGGTTGGCAACACCAGTAGCAATTTCAATGGCAATAGGTCTGGTTGCACTATTGCCAACTAAAATCATGGTTGCATGTACAATTAGAAGGCTTTTATTCCTTTACACAAAATATTGTTTATCTTGCATGTTACAAGTAGATAGGAATTTTGATTCCAAGATAACACTATGATAATGAAATTGGCTTACAGACACCAAACCGACGGTTCATGAACAATGTAAATGAGTTATTGACAACGACATTTCCTCTCAAAAAAGTTGTTTGATAGATCACAGTGAAAGAAAGAATCTGAACACTTTTAGCCAATTATACCTGCATGAGAATAGTCAAATGGGCTGATTTATATAGCCATTATTCTTTAAAAGTTTTTTGGCATGATGTAGAACCTCAATAAATCTTGACTCAATCATCTGCCAATGATACAATACAATACAATACATACTAATGTATTAAACATAATAAACACATATTTAGGCTTTACAGTATTGTATATGTTGTAACATCTTTCAAAATGAGAAGGCACAGAAACTTTATGTTGCAACCACGTGCTTGACATTCATAGAGCTTCTTCAGAAAAACACATATTATAAATAATTACGAACCATGTGGTGTTCAACCCATGTGGTTTTAAGAAAAAAAAAACAGGACAATTAGAAAAGCAAATAAAAACAGGCCAAAACAAAAGGTAGCCCAGATCGGCAACCACCTCTCGTTTTCACAACCCGATTTCACCTCGGGGGTGTACTCGATCAGGTAGCGGTACCCGAATGACAAATTGGTAGACGCCACGAGTCCCTTTAAAGAAAGAAGCATGTAGAAGTTGACATTGTCTACCAGTCTACATGAATGTATCTCAACACCATCGTTTTAGAAAATTACTACAATTGTCAAAGAATATTTATCTATAGGGATTCAGAACAAAAACTAAAATAGTGGAAGGTCTATCTCATAATTGTTTATTGTCCTATCAATTATAATAGGAGTTCGTTCACCCAAAGACATCCGTATATCAGATTAATTAAATGTTGTAACTGATTTGTATGGTTTGTAAAACAGAGCACAAGAAAGGGGTTTCAGTAATCATCTGTACTTGGAAGTTGGAAACGTACCTTATGATGAAATAAACCCTTTGTCGTCGTTTCTCTCCATCTCTCATCGTTCTCCTTCTCTCTTTCCTATCCCTGCTTCTCTATCTCTCTTTTTATCTCTATGATGCGTAGGTGAAAAGACAGGCAATAAGTAACCATAACTGACGATCGTAATTGAATTTATCTCTATGATGCGTAGATGAAAAGACAGGCAATAAGTAACCATAAATGACGATCATAATTGAAGTAACAGTTGAAGATGGCAAAGGATCAATGTGTTGCTTTGTAAGAAGGCAGGGATTGAAGATTGAAGAAGGGTAATTTTGTAAAATTCTTTTGATATTACAAAGGAGGTGGATGATGAAATGTCAACACTACCCTCCTAAGTGTCTTAATTGTCACTAACATTCCCATAATACCCTTAAATTTGTTGCTTAAATATGTTGTACATGATGCTTCTTAAGTTGTATGGAAATGAAAATGACTATGTTGGCCATTACTCCTCCTTAATAAGATAATATATAATATAGATAATATAGATTATAGATTATAGATATAAACCTTACTTACCTTACTTATCTTAGTTATCTAAGTTGTTTAGTTATCAAAATATTTGATAACAAAAGTAAAATATTTTTTATTGCTAGTAGTTTATGAGGACATGAGATACGATCAATAAATATGATTTTAAATAAACATACAAGACGGTGAAGCAAACACTGACCACAAGGGGAGAGGCAACACCAGCCACAAACTCAAGTGTCTTGTTCAAACTTGGATGCGTACCACACTACCACGTTATTTAGCCTCACCCCTAAGATTCTCTCTCTCCCTCCCTCCCTCCAATATAGGGAATTCACCCACAATTTATTATCCAAAACAATATAATTACTCTATTTTTATTAAGTATTATTATTAGGTTTTGTTAACATTTTTAGAGTGTTTTTTACACGTCAAACTTAAGTTTTATAATTTAAAGACAAGTCTAAAATATTTTTATTATAAGGTTTTCTTTAACACTTTTAGAGTTTTTTTTTCTTTAACACTTTTCTCACCGTATATTCCACCTAATTTGCAAATAACAATAATTATTTTTATATAATTCAACTAAACTTTTAATTACTAAAATAAGCCTAAAATATTGTTTATTAAAAAAAATACAAAACTTATAAAAAATCATATCATACTTAGATTAAAAAACGTGTCAAATGATGAGAATGCCATTACTTTATTTTAAAAGAAATGGATAGTTATAATATGGGACATGTTCAAATACAAAGTAATGAAAACGTGTGAAGTGTCACTTGTATATGATAATTACGTAATGATAATTACATGATGCCTTCATGAATATATAAAAACATTCCGTAATTATCATTACGTAATTATAATGTACAAAGTGCATGATAATTACGTAATGTTTTTGTATGTTCATGAAAGCATTGCGTAATGTTTTCATGAACATACAAAAATATTACGTAATTATCATTACGTAATTATCATGTACAAAGTGACACTTCGCACACTTCGCACGTTTTCATTACTTTGTACAATAACCGTCCCCGTTATAATATAATCTCTCTACACCTACTTCATATTCCTCAAAAAACAATTTTTTCTTATTTGTTTTTTATCTATACTGATCTATTTATATAGGGAAATTGGATTGTATCACACTCAACTATTTGTTATTGGCCGATAACGCACTGAACTATAAAATTGATCACCAACGCACTGAACTTTAAACCTCTTGGATTGTGTCACACTAAGGCTGTCTTTGACAAGGTCCAAATGAAAGAATCCACATGTGTTAATTGTATTAATTTGTCACTAAGTAATCGTTTTAAACCTCTTTATCACTAAGTAATCGTTTTAGTGGTTCTGGACATGGTCAAACACAGCCATAGTGTGACACAATCCAAGAGGTTTAAAGTTCAGTGCGTTGGTGATCATTTTTATAGTTCAGTGCGTTATCGGCCAATCCCAAATAGTTGAGTGCGATACAATCCAATTTCCCATTTATATATGATTGTTTTTGATAAATTTAGTTTTTTTTTTCAATAATAAAACTTTATATAAAAAAGTACTTGTCATGTTCTTCGCAGGTGGAGTGCTAAATTGACTTGTGAATGGAGTGCTAAATAAGTGACTCTTATTTGACCATCGATATGTTTCAGCTTTTGTGTAAAGTATAAACTACATTTTAGTCCATGAGTAATTAGAACCTAACTATCATAACAAATGTTTGGACTAATAACCCTTTCCAGTCTACCTGTTATCTTACTGTAAATTTATCTATTTAATAAAATAAAATGTTACCTCCGATAGTGCTTATTTAACCAGTGTTTTGGAGACCGGATTGGATCGACTTGTCTAATTGGTTCAATCGGGAATCGGACCCTCGACCATTCCGAGTTGCATGGTTCGATCGAACACCTGTTGAACCGTATTGGATCAGTGAACCGACCGGTTGGACCGAAAATCAGACCGTTTGAACCGGGGAAATGAGGGGTCAAACCGGATTTTTATAGAATTTTCTCAATTTTTGTTGACTTGTTGACCGGTTCTTGACCCGGTTAGACCAGTGAGGCGTCCAAATCGACATTCAATCCATTTCTGAAAACATTGTATTTAATCCGTACAATACATTTTTTTTAAATATAACTTATTTATTATTTAATATATAAAATTACATTTATTCAATCCAGTATACCTACACGGAGTTATAATCTAATAAATTAATAATCTTACTACTTAAAAAAAAAACGAGTGTCGTATGTAATTGTGTGATAGTTAAAGGGGCATGAATAAAAACATCCAAAAACCCATCTCCATATGTGACCACTATAAATAATAATAATAATCTCATTCTGCTGGTTAATCCATTATTCATCATCCTGTTTATCAATATCCTCTGCGTTTGTCTCCACCTACCTCACAAATTAGCTATCGTTAGACCTAATTCAAGCACATAGGGTTTCAGATTATTTGACCGGAGATGGAATCAGCTACTGCTCTTCGATCTCCCTTCGGTACTTGTATCAAACCATCGAATAGAACCGATTTTGGGGGCTATCGCAATCGATGTGTTGCGTTTGCTACTATTTTGAATAAGGTATGTTCATGTGCTGGTTTGTAGTTTAAGAGATACGGAATGTTTATGACTTTATGTGATTGTTTTTCTGTTATGTTCTGGTTAGGTTTTTGTGGTTTTGTTTATTGCTTATTAAATGAAATTTGATTGAATTATGTGAATTAGGGTTTTGGAGTTGAAAATTAAAGGGAATGTCAATTTGAATTTTCAGTTCTACAAAAGTAATCATGAAAACTAGGGATGAAATCGGTACTGAATTGAGTAAAAAATCGAACCGAATAACCGTACTGATTATGAAGGTACTGGTTCGATACCGGTAGTGCAAAAAAATTGGAACTGACTAGTGACTAGTATGAAACCTAAAACCATAAAAATGAATAGCTTACCGATGTAGATGTTGTTTGGGTGGTATTGATTCAGTATGGTACCGATACATGGTAAGAATGTTCATCCTTAATGAACCAAGGGGTAAGTGGGGAGATGTAGTATTTACTTCCGAATATGCTGAGGTTTGGATTTATTTTTTTGGGTGTATTAAGTGTTTGAGTCATGGTGACCTTGCACTAGTCAATTATTGCCTGTTGCAAGAAGTATTCAACTGAATACCAAGTTTGATTTTAGCCTAGTATGGGTATTGTGTTTATATGAAGCATGACATGAGGTTATGAATGTTAGAAATGAACAACTGATAACATTTCCAATAAGTTGAATAATCGTATAGTGCGTTAAATAGTATGCTGTTTTTGGTCAGTAGTAGATAGATGGATTGTGTTCATACGTTGAGCCTTTAAATAGATTCACAAATAAAAATATGTTTTCTCCACTAGACCTCATCAAGCCGTGTAAGATGTTGGTTTTCGGCTTTCATGGTGTTAGTGCACAGCTGCAATTAGAAATGCATTGGCTGATTGGCGTAGGTGGGATGAGAAAGGAAGAGTAAAAGATGGGAATGATACCTTTAGGCTGCCATAGGAAACATAATCTGAAGTCTTAACAACTACTAACCATACTAGTCTTAACTCATAAACATAATTATAAACAACTACTAATGTTAAACATATTCTTAAGTACTATCATCAGCTATAACTTCAAAGAGCTAATATTTTCACTTATTGGTTGGTTCAGCAGGGATTCCCTTCATTTTCTCACCCCCGAGTGGGACTCAAAAGTGTATCTTTTCAAAGTCAAAAGAAGAGAAATGTAATCAGAGCTTCATTGTCTTTTGATTCTACTGGACCAACTGCTCCACTCCAACTCGAGTCTCCAATCGGGCAGTTCCTTTCACAGATTCTAATTAGCCACCCGCATCTGGTCTCAGCAGCGGTTGATCAGCAGCTTGAACAGCTTCAAACTGATCGTGACGCTGAAAAGCAAAATGAAGAACCTTCTGCTGCAAGCACTGATCTTGTTTTGTACAAGTGAGTGAATATCTGGTGATTTGTTGGCATCGGTTTAAGTTATTGTTTTAAAATTTATGCGGGATATTGTGCATGTTCTTACTTCTCTTGTTTGTAGGAGGATAGCTGAGGTGAAAGCCAATGAGAGGAAGAAGGCTCTTGAGGAGATTTTATACGCGTTGTTGGTGCAGAAATTCATGGATGCAAATGTTTCCTTAATCCCATCTGTGACACGCTCGCCTCCCACATGGCCCAGCCAAGATGACAAGCTGGAGCTCCTCCATTCCCCAGAAGCTCTAGAAATGATTCAAAGTCACTTGGCCCTGATACTCGGAAATCGTGTAGGTGATTCAACGTCCGTCGCTGAGATCAGCAAACTCAGAGTCGGGCAGGTATACGCAGCTTCTGTGATGTATGGTTACTTCCTCAAACGAGTTGACCAACGGTTCCAGCTTGAGAAAACTACAAGGATCCTTCCGGAAGGTCTGGACAGAGAAAACAGTAACATTCAGCAGCAAGCCGCAGGAGATGAGCGGGTTCCACAAACTCACCCTGAAGTCACTTCATGGGCTGAACCCCCGAACTCCGAGCCAGCATTGAAATCTTCTCGGCTGAAGAACTATGTGATGTCGTTTGATGGTGAATCACTTCAACGATACGCTACAATTAGATCTAAAGAAGCAGTCAATATTATTGAGAAACACACCGAAGCTTTGTTTGGTAGACCCGAGATCGTGATCACACCTGATGGAAGGGTTGATTCATCCAAAGATGAGGCTATAAAGATCAGCTTTGGTGGGCTAAGGAGACTTGTGTTGGAAGCTGTCACATTCGGTTCCTTCTTGTGGGATGTTGAGAGCTATGTGGATTCCAGGTACCATTTTGTTGCAAGTTAATGTTCTCTCAACGTTGCATCCAGGGGATAATGCATAATTAATCCGACTCGATACTGAATGCAGTTACCATTTGTTGTGACATTAATTAGATTGTATATACTATCATGGTTTTCTTTTTGTTTGAACGAATTCAGATTTAGCATCATAGAGTTTATTTGGAATTTATATTGAGATGCTGATCACCTGGGTGCTTAAACATTTCTTAAGTGCATTAATAGAATCAAACGTGTAAGTAAATTGTCAGAAATGGGTCGACACAAAACGACCCGTCACCCCAAACATGACCTGAAATGTCAGCCGGTTGATATTGGTGTTTGTATATCACATACTCTGATTACATTTTGTTTAGAACGGCAACTCACCTTAATTTCATTACATATATGCTAACTCTTTACAGAAATACATGTTAGTTTAAGTAAGTTATTACGACCTGAAATGTCAGCTGTCTTGACCCGCCACCCGACCTGGCCATTTTGCCAGGTGTAATTTAAATGATAAGAGAAGATGATTATTGTTATAAATGTGATGAATTACAATTTTTGTTGACAGCAAGGTAATTTTATAAAACACGCGCAAACTAGCTAGGCACTAGGGTGTGCAATCATATAAGTTACAACCCAATATCTCGTTAATGAAAATTTACATTGTAATGTGCTTGTAATGCCCTTACTCATGTTGTAGTTTATAACTGGTACATTGTTGCAATGCTGAATTTTGTTCTTTGTTTCTGATAGTTTTGTGTTCTTGCGATAGCATTTTCATTCGCCCTTCATTTTTTTGTGTGACATGCATATGAAATGTTTGATCTTTGGACCAACTGCACACGTACACTCCCTCACTCACTATTCTTCCTTCAAACTTTTAATATAGTGCTTATAATACTCTTGGTATTGTTATAACAAATACTACTTGTAGATTGTGATTCTCATATAATCTCCTTGTAGTAGCTAATGCTGTAAATGTTATTGATAAAACGACTCTCTTTTACATTGTCTTCTTTTTTTACCCTGTGGATACTTGTAATTTTGCGATTTGCTGATATGAAAATGGATAGAAGTATCAAATAAAAAATGTAGGTGTAGAAAGAAGCTGAGTTTAAATCTGACTAAATGGTAAACTACAGATTGTGGATGTTTTTCAAGGACATTAAGCATTATTATTGGTTCAAGTATCTCTCGCAACAACGAATTCCCTAACCATAAGGGAATTTGTGCTTGCGACAAGAAACATTCCCGAAATCAAAAGAGATCTATTTGAACCAAAGTGATGTTTAATGTCTTTGAGCAACCGAACGACGACCACATCCGAGAAAAGCGCATAGTATGCGGTGCCTTGTAAAATCAGGTTACATGAATATATTACGTCCAGTTTCTTCTATAAAACCAACTTATATTACTTGATGGACATGGTATACTTCATGTCGACTGGTACTATTATTCTACTTTTAAGATCACTTCTATTAGTGTAGGGTCAGTTTCTCTATAGTTGACACGTTATACTTCATGTCGACTTTTGGTTTTAATATAGTTTGCTTTTTATTATTTGAGAAAATTACAATTTTTGTCCTTTATAAACACCAAAACTATGGACTGGGTCCTTTAAAACTTTTAGTTTCAGTCTTTATCCTTTATATGAAAAGTTGCCACGATTTTTGTCCTTTACACTTAACCCAGTTAGTATAATCAGTTAAGTCACCCCACATGCAATGCATGTGAGGGTATAAACGTAATTTCACCAGCCATTTTAATCCCTTATAAAATCTGATTTATTACTTCCATCTCCCCCAAATTTTACCCCCAAATCAATCAAAAACCCTAAAAATTAGATCCTTCCTCTCCATTTTTCTTCACAACACCCCCAAACTTAGAGAGAGAAAGAGAGTATTAGTGAGAGAGAGAAAGCAGGAAGGTGAAGGACCTCCGGCCACCGCCAGCGGCGGAGCTCCGGCCGTCGGGTCTCCTTCAACCCCCACCCTCACCGCTACCACTAGCCATTATTGTTATAGAAAGAGAGAGAGGCAGATCCGGAAGAATCGAGGAGAAGAATTATAGAAAGAAGGAGACTCAAGGCAAGGAGGAGGAGGAACTATGGTGCTTCCAGCGGCGGCGGCGGTGACACCCTCTGCTCCGATTGAAACCCAGGTAAAAACCCCAATCCCACATCAATTATTGCTGAAATGATTATTGGAAGTAGTGGTGGTTGAAGGGGTTTTCAGATGGTAGTGGTTTCGGCGGTTCACAGTGGGTTTGTATGATGGCAGTAAGGGTTTGATCATGGTGGTGGCAGGAGTAATTGGGGATGGTGCTGAATGGAAGTGTGTTGGTCGAGTTGTGGGTTCGGGTGAGGTTCTGATCGGGTCAGATCTGACGGGAATGATGCTAATGATGGCTTGATAGTGGGTGGTGGTTGTTGGCTGTTGGCGTTGAAGGTCGTGACAGAAGAAAAACGGTGACGGCGCTAGTTACTCCGGTGACCGAAAGTGATGGTGATAGTGTGGTTATATAGTGGTCTGATGATGGTTCAACACTAAACCCCAAGACACCCCTTTTTCCTTGTTAACATTATTAGATAGTTAGGGTGATTGTTAGAAGTTGGGTGAAGATGATGGTCAACAGAGGTCAATGGAGCAGTCAACAGTTAATATCTTTTATATTAAATTACAAGAATTGTCCTTTAGAGGTAAAAAGACCAGTTTGCCCTCATGTGCCTTGCACATGACTTAACTTAACTGAGATTTTCTAACCCAGTTAGTGAAAAGGACAAAAGGCGTGACAACTTTTCATATAAAGGACAAAGACTGAAACTAAAAGTTTTAAAGGACCCAGTCCATAGTTTTGGCTTTTATAAAGGACAAAAATTGTAATTTTCTCTTATTATTTTTATGCTATATTAAATACAGTTACTTGTTATTATTTTATATACATTTACCAAAATATGAACCGATAACTCAAAAAAGGTTAATTAAAAATAAAATACCCCTTTAATGTTACCACAATAAACATCTTTACTGAAACTTGTAACAACCGCGCAATAAATATTTCTGATTTTTGTTTGAAGGACAAACTCATAAACCTAAGGCTGTAAGCCTGTAAACAAACCAAAGGTTGAGCGAACACTTACACTGTGTTCCCGAGTTTCATTTAACGAAAGAAAAGAAAGGATTTGAAAGGATGTTTGAAAAAATTGTGTTCTAGAGTGTTTTTTTAAAGAGAGAAAAGGAGGGAAATGGAAGGATCATCCTTCCAAATTGGAGAGATTTGGAAGGAAATGCTATTTTAAACATAAAATCCTTACTATCCTGCTAAACACAAACCCTTGGTTCTTAGGGCTCTGCGAGTCACTGTGGACCACCTTCTGCACTCGTTTCAGAAACCGTACTGCCTCAGGGGCCAGAGATCCAAATGAAAATTACTTTGGACCAAGACTTGCGCTCACAAATAAAGTAAGTTAACTGAGTTGAATTAATATAACATCGATCGTGGGCTTGCTTGGTTGATAAGAAAAAGGTCAGCAGCAATTAGCGGGGACGGCTGTTTTGGAATCGTATACCGTAGTCCATGGTTTTTTGACTTGTAAGGAAAAACGAAAGAAAGCATGCGATAATGTTAGTTTTAGTAGTTGAATTTAATATGTTCATACTTACTTTTGGATATGATATAGGTTTTGTTCTACTCTTTCGGTTATTCGAATCTTTATGTTTACTTTGATTAAATAGTTTTGAGTTATTAAAGTTCAATTTGATTTCATCCGTTTTCCATTTGTAATCATCAACACCTGCGATTGATTTCTCGTTTGTCATTGGTTTGTTTATCATTAACCATTGAAATTATTGTTTTCTTAAAACCCAAACCTGAAATTCTGTGGTGGACATTCAACTGCGTCAATTATTCGGTTGGCATCGTTAATCATCACGGTCAGATAATTTGTCTTTTAATTATATATTAAACTAAGTAGTTCAATGAGTCACGTCTATGTGACTTCCAAGTACAAACTAGGTTATTCGATCCGCTTTACATACATGAAGCCTGGGCATGATCATTCTTTTTACTATTGTTTTCAAATCAATTAAACAAAAATTAAGTTTTAATACAAGTCTTAAAATAAATAATCAAACAACTTGTGTAATACGGACGACATACTCGTTGTGGATACAATACCCCACTTACCCTAAGTATCTAGATTAATCCCCAACGTTAGGACATCAATCGCCTCCCACCCTACCCACTTGAAGGCTTTCTACTTTGGCAGTTCGTTGACCCCCCATCCTACCCACTTGAACGCTTTCTACTTTTGCACCAGCCTTCTGGCAACCCACCACCAACCACACTCTCTCCGTTAGTCACAAACACCTAGATCGCATCCATTGATGACCATACTTTCTCTCCATTTAGTCTCCATCATTGATCGTCTTCTCTCGGATGGCAATGGGTTGAGTTCGGGTCAGGTATTGGTAATCTCATACTCATATCTGGTTGTAATATCAGGTCTCATGCCCGACCCAATATCCATCGGGTATCGGGTATATCCGTTAGTTTATTAAAAGATACCCATTAGGATTTTCAAATACATTTTTTAATATTATATTATTATATAATTTTTATTTTATAACAACTCCTATAAACTAAAATTTATATTACATATATATAAGGGGGAAAGATCCGGTACAACTAGCTTTTTTGGTAAGAACTGTGAGAATCAAAGGAGAGTATTTTTTTTTTTCAAATTTTTTTTCCTATATTGTTAAACATGTAT
The DNA here is from genome assembly GCA_030844895.1 of Ambrosia x helenae. NCBI lineage: Eukaryota > Viridiplantae > Streptophyta > Magnoliopsida > Asterales > Asteraceae > Ambrosia > Ambrosia x helenae. The sequence continues at coordinate 8,078 of JAUTDX010006727.1, read as the reverse complement.
TATAGTATTGAAAACTAAAAAAAAAAATTTTGGTGTAGAGTAATTACATAATTACTCTAGTGTAAACTAATGTATTTACCTTAATGACGTAATTACACTAAAAAAAAAAAATTTTAATTTTTTTTTTGTATTATTCATCTAGAAAGAATGTTTAAGCACATGGGAAAAAAAATTATAAAAAAAAAAATAAAATTTTTTACCCCCTTTGATTCTCACAGTTCTTACCAAAAAACTATTTGTATTTGATCTTTACTCTATATATAAGTTTTATCATAAATTAATCAAAAAATTTAAAATTTTATCTAGTTTATATATATACTTTACAACTTACAAAATATAAATAATAGAGGGAATTACACAGATTGTCCTTTGGTTATTAGCGAAATTGCATTATCTGCCCTTTAGGTTAATTTTTCACTCATTCTGTCCTTTATTTTCTAAATTTGTAACACTCTCTGTCCTTTAGCCTAACTTCGTTAAAAAATCTGGTTAACTTTAAAACTAAATTTACACTTTTAACCCTTATAAAATAATAACATGTCATTTTACCTAGTTATAGTTTCTATTAAACTGCATTGTTTGACTTCAGATATCAAACAAACTACTTTTGTTTTTTAAGTCGCCTTGAATATATATGAATGTTAAGAAAAAATTTAACCATATTAAAAAGGTACATGTATGCTACATAGCTGAAGCTTGTGTTTAATATATTGAACATATATATTAGTAATTGGGAAAATAGAAGTTTGACATTCAAAGTCAAACCAGTAGAGATTTTGAAGAGTAGGAAACAGTATTAGGAATAAAATAATTCTGATCTGCAATGTAACTATCTAGTAATGCCTATTATGCTAAAACTGTCTCATGTATACAGTCAAAATGGATTTTTATACTTTCTGAATATGTTAGGAGATTATTGTATTCATTGTTTATCCGAAAATGGTTCAATCAACCATGATGCAGATACGCATGTCTACTTTGATATTATATTATTGTATTCTTCTCCAAAGGGTCGTCGCTTCACACAAATCCTCTCAGTTGGAATTAGAGGTTCGGCTCTTGGACCACAGTTTGTTGCAGTCTTGCAGAGGCTTTAGCACCCGATAATCCTCCTTTTAAAGTAATGTAATTTTAATGATCCTTGTAGTCCACCATCACCCTTACATCGGCTACTTATTTTTAGGACATTTATGTTGGATTACTGTTCTTGTTTCATTCCCTACTTCTAGGATTACACAATGTATGTTTGCTAATGTTTTGCACAATTCTCTTTAGCTTCTGTTTAACTTCAGTTTTAGGGTCCACAAGATAATTTCTCCATTTGTTCTCCTAACTATAACCATGCAAAATGACATGTTCTTATTTTATAAGGGCTAAAAGTGTAAATTTAGTTTCAAAGTTAACAAGGTTTTTTAACGAAGTTAGGCTAAAGGATAGAAAGTGTAGCAAATTTGAAAAATAAAGGACAGAATGAGTGAAAAAATTAACATAAAGGGCAGAGAGTGCAATTTTGCTAATAACTAAAGGACATTCTGTGTAATTCTCTCTAAATAATATTATCAAATACATATTCTAAAAGAAATTTGATTTTTCACATAATGAACCTACTAAAATAAATCACTAAAATAAAAATATATAAAAAAGATTCCGGGTATCTGATCACGTACATAGTTGGGGTAAACGGGATGTAGTTTCGGGTAATACGGTTGGGTATCGTCTAATTCCATACCCGGACTAAAACCATCAAGTTTCAGGTATACCTGTAATAGTATCGATTACCGAGAAGATTAACATGGACAATTGTAACACCCTAAGCAAATCCTACATCGACCATGGTTAGACGAGATCATTGGTTCATAAGTAATCTAATGACTCTTAAATCACCAACGCGTTTTGGCCTTAGTTGGCTGTGGAGCACATGAAAACTCCACATTTAAACGTGCTCAGGTGGGAGTAGTACTAGGATGAGTGACATCAGTCGGTGTTTGATTTTTTTCCCATCCCTAGTCTCCATTTAACACCCAGAGGAAACAGGAGAGGGGAAGGGGATGAATTTGTTGTCTTAGTCTTTCTAGATAGTCCGTATATAGTTTGTATATATTTGATTTTTACCTTAAGAGCTTGTACCTTCCGTATATTAACATTTACCTAGCTAAAATAAAAAGTCAGTCACACCCATCCATTTATCCACTTCAAATCTTATTAATTAATGTCAGAATTTTACCCTAATATCAGAGATTTAACCCAAAGATTACTCAGGCTTTTATTAATCAAAACAAGAAACCAAATTACAACTCGATCCTCACTACAAAAACTCTCAGACTCAACCCTCTTAGATCATCAACATGATGATCAGATATTACAACTTCAGAATCTAACTATGACATATGAATCAAACTATGACTCAAGATCTAGACCTGATAATATCAAGACGATGACAGAGAGATAACAATCTAAACAAAACCCTAAAACTTATCGAAAACTAATAAACTGAAGAGTTAATCAGCTTTTATAGCGACTGATACAAGTGGTAAAGAAACACAGATTTAACGGTCTTGATCTGTTTGTGTTTCTTCAATCAATGGTCAAGATCTCTTTATATCGAACCATACGGATCGCTGACTAGGACAAATATACCCGGATTGGGCTGGTGACCCACCAAGCCCAATAGCCTCTTGATTCTTTAGCCCATGACTCCAACCAGATAATCCTTAGCCCGTTTAGCTTTCCATCCATCAGCCCACACTCGATATTTAGTCCAACATGAAATACAAATAAAAGTGAATTAATAATATTTCTATAAAATATTTCAACACCCCCCCCTCACTTTTATTACCAAACACATCCTTCATGTTTAACCAATCACAAACTGTTTCATGTTGACTTACAGTCAAACCTTTTGTAAAAATGTCAGCTATTTGTTCTTCTGACCTGATATGAACAGGCTTAATACAACCTTTCATTATTTTTTCTCTTAAGAAAAACAAGTCTAATTCGAAATGTTTTGTTTTATCGTAAAAAACTGGATTGTTAGATGTAGAGATAGCAGCAGAATTATCACAATGAACAATAACAGGAAGACTGACCTGCACTTGTAACTCACTCAACAAGTTTATTAACCATAACACTTCACATGTAGCAGTACACATTGAACGATACTCAGCTTCTGCTGTAGATCGTGAGATTGTAGACTGCTTTTTACTTTTCCATGATACTAAGGACTTGCCTAGAAATATACAGTATCCTGTAACTGACTTTCTAGACACCAGACACTTTGCCCAGTCTGAATCAGCATATGCTGATAGGATAAACTCAGACTCAAGGCATTTAGAGATAGCAATCCCTTTACCAGGAGCTTGTTTTAAATATCTCAAGACCCTCATTGCCAACTTAAAATGTCCTCTTGTTGGCTTATGCATGTATTGACTCAATATATGCACAGAATATGAGATATCTGGTCGTGTATGAGATAAATAAATAAGCTTCCCTACAAGTCTCTGGTATCCAGTCACATTAACAAGACTCCCTACTTCTTTGGCCATTAAAGAAGTCACTAAATAATTTGGCTCAATAGGACTGTTAGCTGGTTTGCAGCTTGTCATGCCATACTCAGCTAACAGCTCTAAGCAATATTTTCTTTGAGTCAGACAGATTCCATCACTGGAATCTACTACCTCAATACCTAGAAAATATTTAAGACTTCCCAAATCCTTTATCATGAATTTAGTTTTTAAGAATTCCTTTACAAGTCCTATTTTAGTTTTATTATTCCCTGTTATAATTATATCATCCACATAAACCAATAAAACCACAAACACAGAATCACTACTCTTAATAAACAGAGAATGATCACACTTGCTTTGTACAAAGCCATTTTCAAATAAAACACCTACCAACTTTTCATTCCACATTCTTGGGGCTTGTTTAAGCCCATACAGTGATTTCTTTAGTTTACACACCCTAGTATCATTTTTTTTCAAAATAACCCTCAGGTAAAACACATGTAAACATCTTCACATAAATCACCATAAAGAAATGCATTATTCACATCAAGTTGATACAAAGGCCAACCATATTGAATGGCAATAGTTAGGACACATCTAACAGTTATCATCTTCACAACAGGTGAAAATGTCTCATCATAGTCAATTCCTTCTCGTTGACTATAACCTTTAGCCACTAATCTAGCCTTATATCTATCTATCTCTCCTGAAGACTTATATTTTATTTTGTATACCCATTTACAACCAATTGATTTTCTATCATTTGGTAATTCAAACTAATTCCCAAGTATCATTTCTATTTAATGCTTCTATCTCATCATTCATTGCAGTAATCCAATTTGGATCATTGCAAGCCTGATGATAGAACTTGGGTTCTACAGTTTTGTTAAGAATGGATGCAAAACAAAAATTTTCAGGACTAAGATTAGAATAATTGACTACACTTTCCAGCCCATACTTAACCTTTCCTTCCACAACATATTCACTAAGTTTCTTGGGAAAAACAGAAGTCCTAGAGGATTTTCTAACACTCATATTAGGATTGAATGTGTTATTTCCCTCAGACACTACAGATTCATCACTGCTATGATTATCACCCTCAGCCCTACCTGTTATAAATTATGACCTACTAGGTTGCTGAGTCTCAGCCTTTCCAGTAGTAGAGTCAGAATTGACAACTGGTTGCTGAGACCCATGACCATCAAGGTCAGTTGATGATTTATTTTGTAAATCATCATAGGGAACATCCTGTCCCTTTGAATGTTTGTCCTCAAGCCCTTCATATAAATCAAAAAAGTTTATATTATTAACTTCCTTATTTAAATTTGAGTCATATTCTGATAAATTCTTTGTCTCTTTAAATGGGAAAACAGTTTCATAAAATCTTACATCCCTTGAAAACAAAACTTGTTTGGTTTCTAAATTCCAAAGTTTGTATCCTTTTTTCTCATTAGAATAGCCAATTAAAACACATTTATCAGCATGACTTTCAAATTTATCAGAATTATTTAAAACTGTACTAAAACACAAACATCCAAATACCTTAAGATGATCAATTACAGGTTTAAATCCAAACAGTAGTTCATAGGGTGTTTTACCATTTAACACAGAAGATGGGGTCCTGTTTATAAGATACGCAGCTGTCAATACACATTCTGACCAGAATCTTAAAGGCAGACATGCTTGAAATAGCAGAGCTCTAGCAACATTTAGTAGATGTCTGTGTTTCCTCTCAACAATACCATTTTGTTGAGGGGTATACACACAGTAGTTTGATGATTTATCCCATTTTGTTTACAAAATAATTTGAAGTTTTGATTTGTAAATTCAGTCCCATTATCAGATCTGAACACTTTAATGTTTGACTGAAATTGATTTTTCAAACTTATGAAAAAATATTTAATGTTTTCAAAAACTTCATCTTTATGTTTTAAGAGATAAATCCACACACACCTGGTAAAATCATCTACTACTGTCAAGAAGTATCTAAATCCTTCCATACTCTTAACTCTATATGGACCCCAAACATCTAGATGAACCACTTCTCCTAACTTTTTAGTTTTTATGTTCACTTAAAGGAAAGGGTTCTCTATGTTGTTTGGCTTTATGACAAGTCTCACAAGGCTCATGACTATCAAAGGTTTTAGTTTAAGATCATTTTTTAAAACTTTTAATACTGTTTCAGAAGGGTGACCAAACCTGGAATGCCACAGACTAGTGGCTTCTATATTATTACAACTTATACTAGCAAAAACAGAGGACTCACCACAAAAATATAGACCATCAAGTTGATTACCAGTCACCAGGGTTTTCTTTATGAAAGAATCCTGGATATAACAATTGTTTTCATCAAACAACACAACCAACTTACTATCCTTGGCAAGTTTATGTACAGACAGAAGATTTACAGCATAATCAGGAACAACAAATACATCATAAAGAGTGACTTTATCATTTAACTTAATATCTCCAATTTTAGTTACCTTTGCACTAGTTCCATTTGGATGCTTAACAGTTATATTATATTCTAAAACATCAATTAAGTTTATCATGTTTTCATCACTCATTACCATGTGTTGATTTGCTCCTGAATCACAAATCCATCCTAACAACTTGTATCCTTTATTTATACTAGCAAAAGAGAACACAGGCCTATAACTACCCCACATAGCAGAATAACACTTAACATCCTTACCTGCTGAATTGCAGGCAGGAGATGATTCTTCAGGTTTCTTATTCAACAGATTCAAAAGTTGGGAAATCTGTTCAGAAGTGAAACATTTGTAGAACCATTAGTCTCAACAGTAGAGTTGTTCACACTATTAGCAGACTTTTTGTTTTGACCTGGTCTAAACTTCATCCAAGAAGGATAGCCAACAATCTCAAAACACTTGTCTATAGTGTGACCAACTTATTACAGTGTGTACACTTAGGTTTTGATTTGCCCCTTTAGAACTTTTCTTTTTAAGTTCTAGGGACTGACTAGTCTTAGAAAAGAATCCCACATTTTGACTATTCTCTCTAGAACCAATAGTCAAATTTGAGTTCCTATGGGACTCTTCCCTAGAGACTACAGAAAAAGCTTCTTTAACAGTAGGTAATGGTTCCCTAATCAATAAGTTTGTTCTAAACAGATTGATATGAAATCATCAAGACCCATTAAGAACTGCATCAGTTTTATTAAAAGACTAAAATCATTAAACTGTTTAGAAGCTTCACAAACACAAGCAGGAAGTTGTAAAATTTGATCCAATTGTTTCCACATTATGTTAAGTTTATGATAATACTCAGAAACTGAAGAACCATTTTGTGAAAAAGAGTTTATCTTTTGATATAACTCAAATACAACTGAACCATCTATCTTATTGTATGTTTCCTTTAAATCTTTCCACACTTCAGATGCAAGTTTAGAGTACACTTGTCCTAGATACAGTTCTTCAGAAACTGAATTTAGGATCCAAGTTAGTACAACAGAGTTGCATCTGTCCCATTGCCTAGCAAGAATGGGATCATCACTAGGCTTAACACATTCACCAATTTATAAAACCTAATTTGTTCTTTACTTGTAAAGCTAGCAACATTGCATTAGACCACACATTATAGTTTTCTGTTCCTTTTAGTTTAACACTAACTATAGTAAGATTAGCAGAATCACTAGCATGTAAATACAACGGGTCACTAGCATCAAGCTTGTTAACTAAAGTTCTCACAACAATATTATTATTGTCGTTATTATTATTATTATTATTACCAGGATTTCCACCATCATTATTAACATCAAAATTATCATCATCAGCCATAGCTACTTGACCAGATAATCAGTTAATCACAACACAGAAACACACAGGCAATAATCAACAACAAACAGCACAAAGAAACAATTAGTTAACCAAAACAAAAACACTACACACACTGGCGAAGCCTTGCTGGTGTTCCAGATCGTCGATTGTCACTCAAAAGGTGTCGACGCAGGTCCTAGCAAGGGAGCTCCTAGACCTAATCCCAACCTTAAAGCTAAATCAGAGTCTCAAGCTCTGAGCACAGACTCCTTAAACAACTCTAGACAAAACAAAAAGAAAAATAATGGAAAGATCTCACCAATATCACCCAAGTTAGGGTTTTCCAATAAACTCGTTAATAAAACAACCTTCACTTAGGGTTGCTTGTCAGAGAGCAATAAAAGAAGAGAATATGCTTCCAGTATCCTCAAATCTCCAATATTAGAACTAGAAGATAGATCTTCTCTTAACTCCTCAGCAGATAACAAAACCACCAAGAACAGAGCTTAACCTAAAGCTCTGATACCATGTCAGAATTTTACCTAATATCAGAGATTTAACCCAAAGATTACTCAGGCTTTTATTAATCAAAACAGAAACCAAATTACAACTCGATCCTCACTACAAAAACTCTCAGACTCAACCCTCTTAGATCATCAACATGATGATCAGATATTAAACTTCAGAATCTAACTATGACATATGAATCAAAACTATGACTCAAGATCTAGACTGATAATATCAAGACGATGACAGAGAGATAACAATCTAAACAAAACCCTAAAACTTATCGAAA